>ML784515.1:6319-34532 GCA_009831015.1 Picea engelmannii
ATTTCAGGAAACTTTCTAAGCAAAGGCAGCGTGAAAGGAGGATGCAAAAGGTTTGCACTCACTGTCAGAAGCGGGGTCATCTTGTTGACCAATGTTGGACGTTGCATCCAACTATTCGTCCACAGCCTCAGAAGCAGTTGGATCAGGATATTGGCAAGAATGGAAGTGGTGATTCCATCATTGATGTGAGTCAGGATGATTCACAAGAGGACGATGTTCAGCAGAAAAAGTCACCGTTCAGTTGGTTTGGTAATAAATGGTTGGATTTCTTGACCAAGTGAGGTTTACAATTTTTCTGATTGTAAATGCACTTTTCAGCGTTATGTGTGCATTTATGGGAAGGTCGATATGATGTTTCCATGAGTTTCTACTGGTGTTGTTGATTTTCTGACGACTATGTTGTGTCGATCGTGTTGTTCAACTTGTGTTTAGTCGATGGTGTTTATTGACTTGAAAGTTGATTTTGAGAACGCCATGTACTTTGATAAAGTACGAGATGCGACAGTTGTTTGTTTGAAGAACAAAAGATTTTGTTGGCATCATTTTCAATCTTGTATGATTTGTTTTCAAGATTGATGTTTTCTTGGCTTGTGACAAGATGTCGCAGGAAGGTTTTTGCAGCCATTGGAGAGCTGATTTTTTTGACGCCAAAGAGTTCGAAAGAGGAACTTGATTCTCAGTGGGAAGGTTGGCAGTCTTCCAAGCACAGAGAGAGCAGTGGGTCAGCAGCAGCCAGAGAACAGTGGTTGAAGAACGTGGCCAGTTGCAGTGCACGTCATGTCAAAATATTCAGGTGATTGTCGAAAAGATTTTGATATAACTTATTGATGATCATAAGCTTTTTTGGGTCCAAAAGCCTTTCAGTGGGAAGGTGTGATCAAAATCTGGACCAGGGGGCAAAAATTTGCTCAATTTTCAAAGTGCTCGGATTGCGATGAAAACAGTTCCATTGTGTCCGTCTCGTCTTCCTGATTCCGGAGGTATATTTACTTTCGCAAACGGAGTCCGTATGGAGGAGATATCGCAATTTAACCGCCAAGCCAAACAGGGAAAAATTTGGGATGCTGACTGTACCTGTCCGTACAGTCCGTACGGCCACGTGGCAGGGCCGTACCATCATGATGACGTGGTGACCGTACAGTCGATGTGGAAGTTTGGTGATGTGGCACATTTTGGTTGGATGTTCGTGGACCAGTAACATATTGACACGTGTCGTATTGGAAGCAAATGAGAAGAGGGCACGTGGCCCAATGGTTGGGCGCCACGTGTCCCTCATTTGGTTGGTTTATATATGCTTTGTAAAAGTAATGGAGGCCGCGGGGTTCGACCCCCGGACCTCCCATAACACAAAGTCCTTACAACATTCTGCTAACCAATAGTTCCAACCATGGTTCTTGTTTCATATCCCAACGCACTTGTAATT
The DNA here is from genome assembly GCA_009831015.1 of Picea engelmannii. Classification (NCBI taxonomy): domain Eukaryota; kingdom Viridiplantae; phylum Streptophyta; class Pinopsida; order Pinales; family Pinaceae; genus Picea; species Picea engelmannii. Next base: position 7,743 of record ML784515.1, read on the forward strand.
AAAGTTGTGTGTTGTTTTGATTTGAAAAGTGGGCGGGCTGGGGCTTAAGCCCCGACCCATGGTTACATTGTAATACATATGGCCGTGTATGTTTTATGGCCCCGGATTGTTGGCGCGCGTATTGCTATACATTGCAATATTATATTGCATATATATGTATTCAAACTATATTAAAAAAATGCGCGCGGGGTTTGGGAATTTTAAACCTTTGGTTATTGCATATATATAACCGTTGTATTAACACATTTGTACGGGTTTCAAATTATATAACCGTGTATTTTGTGGCACAGGTTTATAACCCACAGTTACACCATTTGTATGCACGCGTTTGGTTATGGTGCGCGCGGTTTCAACAGTTGACACAGTTTTTATAACCATGTGGCTCCTTTCTTTTGGCCCGAGGTTTCATGAGCCATATGCCCGAGAGCTAGGCGGTTGGGGGTTGGAGGCGCCCTAACCGTCCTACAGTTTGGACCATTTTCGGAACCGCTCGGTGCTGGGTTTAAACGCGCGTTTTGGAGCGTGTTCCAGGTTCATGTGCACAAGAGTGGGATTTGTAGAACCAGTTCGAGCAAAGCTTGAAGGAGAAGAATGGAGGAGGTCTAACTTTCTCAGTTTTTGGTCGATTGAGGTGCCGTAAAAGCCCAGCCAGGAGTTTTTGGATGTGTTGGATCCATTGGTGCCATTTTCATAGCCATTTGAAGACTTCTTCAGCAAGTTTTTCACCATTGAAGTTTCAGGAAGCTCCAGGGAACTTCAAGCCCTCTTTGATCGAGGACATGGTTTGGTGAGCCTATGTCAGTTTTCTGTGATTTAAATAACATGTTTGGCTAATTGTTATGCTCTGAACACATTGGGACAGGTTTCATAGGATTTTGAGGACTTTTACAGGTGTTTTTGCCAAAGAGAAACTCAGAGAAGCTTATGGCCACATGTAGAAGAGGTCATGCCTGGATGAGCCATGATCTGTTTTCAGAGTTTTATTAGTCGTTTTTGGGGTTTTTATGTGTTCTGATCTCAATGGTACAATTATTTTTTCCATTGGAGTTGAGAAGCAGCTTGTAAAAGAAATTTTTACTAATTAATCCCAGAGAGCCAAGTCCATTATGGAGGCTCAAGGAGATGTAGCCCGTAGGGGGGTGAACTCCTTTATCATCTTGTTCTTGTTGTGAGTTTGATGGTTTATTTGCTGCAAGTTGTGTTGCTGTGTATATGTTTAAAGTACATATTTAACCATCTAAAGGAACAATTTCGTCACACATAAGCATTTACAAGAAGAAGCATGAACTTAACACATAAGTTTATATTGCATATTTATACACATGAAGCAAGGTCCTGTAAAGTTTATTTTAATGAAGTAGGGGTGCTTGCATATCATAACAAGTCAGCCTTCTATTTTCAGATCACTTTGTCATTTAATTGCTCCAACATCACCTTCTTTTCTCTCATAGTCTGGTACTTTTCTAGATCTTCAACATTCATCATTTTCCTACAACATTTCAAATTAGCGAGCATGTTAGTTCACAATTTGTGCATAAAATTCTCATTCTTTCTCATAATGTAAGAGTAAATTTTCATAATCCAATACAATACTTATCTATTCGGTTCATGGATCTACATCGATATGGATGTCTCATTAACTTGGCTCACCATTTTCTTTTGACATACCCATTGTGTGCATGACCCCAATCAAGAGCTATCAAAGTATCCTTTTCCTTGTGGTCACTCACCTTCTAGGCCCAAGCTCAGGCATCCCCTTCTCTATTATACAATCCCTCATGCAATCCATCTACTATGGATCACTAGTGATTCATTGTAGGTGGCATGTTTTTCCTCGATAATGGTGATGAGTCAATATGAATTTGTGGATAACATTGAGTGAAACTTGCCCTCATTGTTGATTGACAATTGAATTACAATACGATTTTCCAACTTCAAAAAAAAAAGATTCACCTTAAGGAGTTATATTTTAATTAAGAAGCAATAAATGTATTTAATATTTAAAGTTATTTACGATTCATATTTTTAATTTTCCAACACAAGGAAAAGCCTACATCTAAACTAATTTATTACTAGTTGAGAAACTTACAAACTTTCACTCTTCCAAATGTCTTTGGATTTTGGATCATTAACCTATTTTCTTTAGTAGTATTTACTAGATACACAATATCTCATATTATGGTTTATGAGGTTATAATAGAAAATCACCTAGCCATTATCCCCATAAACTTACCTGAATATTAGAACTTTTTGACCACATAATCCTTGGGATTGTGTTATTGTAATAATAATAATGTAAATATGAGTAGTTGTTGGTGATAAGAAGAGTAATTTGTTAGCGAAGACCAATAGTCACTTAGATTTTGTTTATGCACCTCTCATGTTAAAGAAATATACATCAGTGGAGTTACTTTTTTTGCCAATACCTTGCCTCATAGCCCAAGCTAAATCCATTATATCTCTAGCCATTTTCTTTCCCCCAACATGTATAAATTTCTTTGTATCTGCTCCTCTTCTCTCTAAACTCACGTTGATTCTCTTTTCCAGCGTACGTTTCACTCACACAGAACCCTAGCTACGAATTCCTCATGCATTCTTTTAGCATAGGATGCATCGTCGAGCTCCTGTAGCCATTAGTCAACATGATTTCTCTCACACTTCTCAATCCTTAATGTTTTCTCTCATGCATTCCCCGTATTCTTAAACCCTAATGGAATGGTATCGCCCTTCAGGCGAATTCCTCACACAGAGAACCCTAATTGGTGGAGAACAAAATTTTAGCAACTGAGCTAGCCAACGTAACCTTACATCCGTCAACTGCAAAATTATTTCACTCATATACTCTCCATGCTAACCCGTGACTTCCCTGTCTCGTCGATTTTTCGTGATATCCCGAGAGAGAGGCTAAATGATAGTTCATTGATTTTCCATTCCTAGTCTGGTAAACGTACGCTCACACCCCATCAATTTCCCTCACAAAAACTCTCTAACCCATCTATTCTTTAGTTTGAGGCGCTAATGGTCTATGTCAATTTTTTGACATGTGGTGTTCTAGGTAGAGGCTAATCAAACTAATCAAAGTTGCAATTGGTCATCTAGAATCGAACTAGTGGTTAGTCTTTGTTCGTTTAATGGTGAAATGGAGGGATTGTTGTCTTGTTATTTGAGACATCATTTCCGTTATGATATAGACATTAAGCTCAAATTCATTATCTATTTTGGTCACGAGAAGACTTCAACGACAATGTAAATGACATAGTGTATTTTTCAAATAGATCAAGTCTCAAACCTTCGGGAATGGTCACTATAAGGATTAAGTTGTCTTGGCTCCTGTCTTTTCTTCTGCATAATGTACTCTATCTTCTTGAGCTGCAAAGGAACTTGATGTCTCTTTTGCACATCTATAGCAAGGCCACTATGTCCAATTGTGGAGTGGAAAAATTGAAATAAGGAAGGATTCATGAAACATGGTTTTCCTAACCGAAATGGAATATGGAAGATTCTTTACGTTGAAAGTGACATCTACCCATACATAAAATGTTGCATACCTCTCTCATCATGGTGAATGTATAATTCCATCTAGTCTTTTGTGGCATGCTATATTTGGCCATATTAATTATGACAGTCTTCGTTTGTTGAGAAAAAATTATGTTTTTGGTTTTCCTATTAGTCCTAGGAAATTGAAGCAATGTGATGCTTGTATCCTTGGAAAGCATAACAAACAACCATTTCATGATTCTACTTCCAGAGCATGTAGGAAACTTGAACTGATTCATTCTAATTTTTGTGACCCTATGTATGTTCCTTCTCCAAATGGAAATATATATATTATGAATTTTATTGATGATTACATCAAGATGTGTTTGATGTACTTGTTTAAAGATAAATCACAAGCTTTTGAAACTTTTAAAAAATTTCATGTATGGATTCAAAATGAAGCTCAATCTCATATTGACTCTCTTTGTACTGATAATGGAAGAGAATATACATCTAATGAATTTAAAATTTACCTTCACAAACATGGGATCAAACATAAAACCACAATTCTATACAATACTCAACAAAACAATTTGGTTGAACAAATGAACAGGACACTCCTAAATATGGTTCATTCCATGATGTTTTTCAAGAATGTTAAATTAATGTCTTGGCATGATGTAGTTCTATGTGCAGTTTATGTGAAAAACATGTGTCCATCTCATTCTCTTAAAAATAAGACTTGATATGAAATGTGGTATGGTTTCATTCCTTCGGTGAGGCATCTCAGGGTATGGTTCCACCTGCTATGTCTTGATTCCCAAGGAGAAAAGAAGAAAGATTGATGCAAGGAGTCAGAATTGCATCATCTTTGGGTACTCAAATACCACCAAGGGATAACATTTTTACAATAAGACGAACAATAAATTCATCATTTCCAAAGATGTAATCTTTGTTGAATCCTCGAAGAAAGAAATTGTTGAGAGGCAACTTGATCATCTGGACAGATTCACTCGTGTAAATACATATCATAACTTTGATGATCAGATTCCAAATCTTGAAGTGGGATCACTATATTGGGTCAATCTTTGGAATCTCCTTTTGAAGCACCATCTTCCCCACATGACAAAGTTCTGACCACTTCATCAGAACCTGAAGGTCATTTGAATGATGTGATCGAGAGGATTGAAAAGACGAGACTTGATGAGAACTCAACACCATTTCAATCAAATGAGAAAGATGGACCATGCCATAAAGGTCTACCAAAATGGCTCACAGAAACACTTAAAACTATTCATCTTGATGAGGTCAAAAAGACAAGAACTAAAATTTCCTCAAGACAAATTGGAGATAATGTAGATAATTCAAACTCGAGTGATGTATATGACATGGATGTTTCATATAATTGTGAGTTGAATTTATTTACTAACCTTGAATTGACTTCCTTTGAAGAAGCCACTTCTCATGATGAATGGAAAGAATCCATGCATAAGGAATATGATGATCTCATCAAGAATGAGACATGGAAGTTGGTGGATCCTCCATTTATAACCAAACCAATCGACTACTAGTGGGTATTCAAGAACAAGTACATATCATATGGCGCACTTAACAAGAGAAAAACAAGGCTCTTGGAAAAATATTTGCACAAAAATAAGGTGTTGATTATGAGGAGACATTTCCCCTCACAAAAAAATGGGACATCATCCGTACTCTATTTTCCATGGAAGCACACAATCATTGGAAAATTCATCAAATGGATGTGAAGACTACTTTCTTGAATGGAGACCTGGAAAATAATGTTTTCATGTCTCCACTAGAAGGCTTTGTTGTGAAGGTACAAGAACATAAGGTATGCAAGCTCATCAAATCCTTATGTGTCTTGAAATGAGCATCGCAAGCATGGTATGAAAAGCTAACTGAGCATCTTTTGAAATTGTATTTGAAGCATTTTAATCTTGACGATGCAACTTTGTTTGTCAAGAAACTTGGAAAAATTGTTGTATATCTTGTAGTATATGTAGATGATATGTTGATAATAGGAAACAATGAAACTTACATTCCAACCATAAAGAAAGAATTGAAGAGAGGCCTTGAGACGATATATTTGGGACATCCTCACTACGATTTGGGCATTGAGGTAATTCAAAGTCCAAGGTACATATTTATCTCCCAGAAAAAGAACATTGATGAAATTTTGAGCAAGGTTAGCATGGTTGAGTGAAATCTCGTTTCTACTCCAATGAAATAGAATTTGAAAGTCACATCAAAAGAATGGAATGAATTTGAGGATGCAACCAAGCACAGACAACTTGTGGGGAGTCTTATGTATCTTACTACACTATACCATACATTTCATTTGATGTTGGGATTCTTTCCATGTTCATGCAAAATCCTTGTGAAGGAAATTGGTCTACTACAAAAAGAGTTCTAAAATACTTGAAAGGAACTCAATATTTTGGACTCGGGTACTCTAAGGTGAATGACCTCAACGTGATCAAATATTCCAATTCAAACTTTGTTGGGGATAAGGAAAATGGAGTATCAACTTTAGGCTATGTCATGAGTCTTGGTTCAACAATTGTCTCCAGGATATTAGGAAAACAATGAGCTCCAACAGATTCCACAATAGAGGTAGAATATGTGGCAGTTTCACGAGTGACGAAGGAGATTTTGTGGCTTAGGAAAAAACTTGGATATTTGTAGGATAAACAAGTGAATTCTACTCATCTTATAGTTGACAATACTTTTGCAATCAAGTTGGCCAAGAATCATAAATTCCATGATCGAACTAAACACATCAACACAAAGTATCACTTGATTCGATATCATGTAGAGGACAAGACTATTCACTTGAGACATTGTTCTACAAATGAACAAATTGTAGACATCTTCACCAAAGCCCTTGGAAGAGAAAATTTTGAAAAGTTTAGAATGATGCTTGGACTCACAAACACCCCTTTAGCTTAAGGGGGGATGTTGGATGCATAATCTTTGGGATTGTGTTATTGTAATAATAATGTAACTTCAAGAAGACCAACAATCACTTGATTGTATTTATGCATCTCTTATGTTAATGCAATACACATCCATGGAGTTATGTTTTCTACCAATAACAAAAACCCCTATTCAGAAGACACCACACCATACATGGGTGCACATTTCCAATGATAGTGGAGAGCAGAGTACCCATTTTGGTATGTATTCTTCAGAATTAGAAATATTTACTGTGATTGTAGATATTTATTTCATGACTTATACTTATATATTATATTCTCAAAATTGAAGAGCATGTAGCTCAGGAGGGTGAAATGCGAGAGGAACCAAGTGGACAAGAAATTAACGCACCAACTGTCACAGCTACATACACAGGTAAAGAGAAATAGGGTAATGTTAATCAAAATAATGAATTAGTTATTTCAATTATATTTCAACATATCGATATGATCATTTTCGTTGTTGCAGTTCACGACCCTGAACAGATGCCCCGACGCCCTTCTTAGTGATGTACCATAAGTATGGCACATGAGCACATGGAAACACAAACAATAGAAGGATAGGGCACACGAAATACAATGTCCTTGGATGATTATGATACCCCAATTGTCAATTTTATGAATGTAAATAAACATAAATCAAAGAAAAAATAGATGTATAAATTCATGACTTGTATTTGGATGTTTATCAATGTTCATATGTTCATATGATTCAATGTTTATATGTTCATATGTTTTGATGACTATCCTAGTTATGCATGAATGTCTATATTTTTTCTGTATAAATAAAATCATTTGTTGGGTATGGGGAATTGAGAGAGATGTGAGGGGGGGAAGGGGCCATATGAGCTTCCACCTTCACATGGTTGGCCATGTTCAGTAAAGAATAACCTGTTATCGAAACAAAGAGAAGCTCATTAAGGTATGCGACCACTTAATTTTTTTCTAGAGTATTTTACATAACTAAATGCATGTTTATTTGCTTATATATTATTTACTCATATAAAGAATTTGTCTTTTATGATTCATGTAGGTCTTGGTGATGGAAATGCATGTCATGGAAAACTCTTATCAATTTGTATGGGATAATGTATCTGGTGAAAGGGAAATGATAAGGTAAGGGTTTTGACGTTTTTTTTAAAGTAGCATTTATACTAGTAAAAGTTCACAATCCTCATGAAAGGATACAATTGCATTTTTCGTAGACAAGCATCAATTTTTTTAACAAAGTATGAATCATAGACTGTGGGAAGACCTTTTTTTGTATTCTTACATTGACCAATACAACTATAACATATTTTTAGTACAAAATCTTAACCACACACACACACACATATGAACCCTAAGTAAACAAATGATAGAAGATAAAGGGAGAATATGTACTGATAGGAGTGAATGAAGATAACAATATGAATAATGGAGTGGAGAGTGCACTCTAGCCTTGAATTGAATGATATTTGTATCCAACATGTCTCATTGTAATGTATGTTGTGATAGTTGTGTCTTCTCACTGTAATGTATGTTTTTATGTCCATCATGGGATTCCTAGAGCACCTATCATTCGTGATCCAACACATAGTAGTCAATAATCCCATCCATTTCTAATGTATGCAAGTACCATATGATTAACTAATAATTTGTATCCTTAATTATGAGCTATCGATCTTTACTATCACCATATTCTTCTAGTGCATGTATATTTATATTTGAATTTTTGAATATTAGTGAGGAATTCAAGATCTACAACTTCCATGCAAAATATATCTACATTCAACACTTTATGGGCTATCCCAACATTGTTCCAATTGTGGATTTTTGAGAGGTGATTAGGTCCCACATTTTATTTACCTAGTTTAACCACCACTTCAAAATCAAACTCCTAAAATAGTAGCAAACATCGATAGAATTAACCTTCCAACATTGTATTGTTAACCAAATACTTGACCACTAAATTATCAATGGACAACTTGAAGGATTGGTCCAAAAGATAATACTTGAAATTTTGTAGCATATACGCCATCACCAAGCGTTTTCCTTTCATGGTTGTGTAATTAAAAAAAAATTCTACAAAATTACATGGGGTGGTGTAGCATGTGTTCCCATAGCTGTGCCAACATGTTCCCAATGCAATGGTAGTGGAATCCACATGGACATGGAAAGAGCCCAATGCAATAAAATGCATGTTGGGTTCTTGGAACAGTTCAAAATATTTTGATAATAATAACTTTGATCTGTTCTACCAATAAGGTCTAAGGTTCAAGCCCGTATAGCCCTATACATTCCACTAAGTTACACTACTCTTATATATATATATATATATATATATATATATATATATATCCCCTCATAGTCCCTATGAATTGGAATTTCAAAGTCTTTTGGATCATATCAATATCTTTTTCTTATCAATATTGGTGGATGGGAACATGGGTCAACACAAACCTTATGTCTAGTAGGTTCCTAATGGGTAAAATATGCCTACTTCTTTAGCCATGAGAGACCTTGTCCTTGTTATTGGCTTCATACTCTTTATATTTATTATCTTTGATGTTATACTTGATTGATAGGATCAATGTTTTATGAGTAGATGAACCTCCTATCTTGAGCACTGTTTCAACAATGTCTTGGACTATGCCTTTTATCTGTAGATAATGGGTGCTTTTTTCTTTCTGGTTTATTTTTTGAACTGTTCTTATATTCTTTTTAAAGTAGCCCCCTTGAATGTTGGGGCCATCCTACCTAGTGACCTTGTTAGTAATATTTTTCTTCCCCCTTTTTTTGTGTTGTAGGAGCCACTTCCACACCTATGGTGGACTATGAAGCTAGAAATTATTCTTCAGTTATCTTAAAACATTGATCCCAAATAACCTTGTCTTTCTATCTTGCTAGGGCATCAATGATAATAAACCTAATAATCCCATTATGGACACATGCCTTTAGATTTCCTTCTTTCAATCTTAGGGGCACTTAGCGCATTGTGGAGGATGGGTGAGAAACTTAGAACTTGAATTGGATTTAAAATGAGTAAATTTGCATTCAAAATTATTCCTTTTGGTGCATACTTTATCTTTGAAATCACCACATCTTGTGATGATTCCATTACTTCATGTAAACATACTTACCTTCTTTGCATAGGCCACAACTCTTTCACTTGATTATTGGCACCTTGTTATGGATTAAAATTGATTGTTATGGATTAGTGTTGCAATCCCCTCTCCCCCAACTTATATTTCAAGTGATCATGTATGAAACACTACATAACTATGGCCCAATTTTATAAGTATGGGATGGTAAGAGTATTGGAAAACTAGATAATTCTTAACATTGTATTTAAACATTGCAATAACTTAAATCAAAGATAACATAGGTGATAACTTGTAGACATGATAAATGAAATTATATCTGATGAAAACGTATTGAGAAATTCTTGATTTGAGAGGTATCTTGAAGGAAGAAAAGTCTCGGCATGACTTTGCATTCTATTTGCATGAGGAGACAAACTCTGTAGCATAATTCTATTTTTAGCAAACTCTGTAGCTAGGCCTATGTTTTGCTTAGGATTTTGCATTGGTAGCATACTTGTAGGTGCTGAAGTTTGCAGTAGAATGTACACCGCTAGAACAGGTAGGATGTAGGCTGAGAACTTTGTAGCAGTATGGCAATGTTGATATTTGGGCATTCTGATTATGATAGAAGGATGTAATTTTGAGTAGTAATATTTTTTTTTGCATTGAGGTCCTTGTGGTTATTAAAATAGGTGAGGGTTTATATGATATCAACATAATACCTTTGAAGTCTCTTTCTTAGCCTGAAACTCTTAAGCAATGTACATTGTCTTTTGATAGTGGAATTGGTCTTACAATGTACATTATCTTGAACTTGTAGCCAACATATAAAAATGATACCTTCAAATTTTGGAGAATTTTTTATTTTGATCGATTCCATAGCTCTAACTGAATGATGGTTCCTTTTTCTTCATCTTATTGATAATGAGTATACTGGAGTGATATTTTATTTGTTTATGAGTTACTTGGGGTAGTAACCTCTTGTAGAGTGCTTGAAATATTGGCAGCCATAATGTTTTTGAATAATCTTGTGAGTATAATGGTTGGATATTGAATCTTTATATCTGACTATGGAAAAGATCTCTGGAAGACCTAGTTCTCCCATGAAAACTCGATGAAATCGGATTGCCTAATAAATGATTATTTAATTTAATGAGACCCAACACAACTTACTCTAGATTATGCACTGTTAAATATCATAGATTTAGCTTGAATAATAGTCATGACTATAGTATTGATGCAAATCTCTAACAACATTATAGATGACATCCATATTTTAAATGTACTCAAACATTCTATTGCATCGATTTTATATAAAATATCTTAGTGGGAGTGACATTCTTTACAAAACTTGATTTTGATAGTTGTGTGATCCATTGTTTTTTTCCCTATGTCACTCAACCTCTATGTTGAAGATCATCCATCAAGATGTTGTGTAGATGGTATGAGCTATCCTAGAGTTACAGAGCTCAACAATTTTTGTAAGTCTATGCTATTGAGGGATATATGGTTGATGCTTATCCTATTTCTTGAAACTTGTAGTTGAATCCTTGATACTTCTATAATGCCATCAAATAAAGTTAAATATGCATAAATAAGGTATAATGTATTTGAAATGACATAGAGGGGAATCATTAGGATAATTTTTTCTTTTTTAATATTTTTTCTCAGAATAGACTTCCATTTTTGGTTTTTAGTTTTGTTATGCCTACTGGTGCCTCACAGAGGTTTTTGGCATGAGGAAACATTTTATTCCATAGAATAAGACTTTCCAAGAAACTTAGTTTTCAAGCCAAGCTCCACCTTAAGATGCCTCAAAATAAGTTTTCATCATAAGACATATATATTTCATTTAATTTAATTTTTCATGAGATGGTTGTTTTCTTCCGTATGGAAGGTAGGGGTTCCATCAATCACAACCAGTTGTGGTTGGGCTTCAAAAGGTCTTAAGCCTCCTCATTGTTTTTGGATTCATATTGATTCTACTATTTGAACTCAGGAGGAAGAAAAACATGGTCATTATGAATTCCAATATATTTCCTTGGGATAAACTAACCAACTTCTTGGAGAAACATGCATATATAAAATATTAGGTGGAACCATTTGTACTACTACTTGCATTTCATGCTAATCGACCCTTATTCTATTTGACCCATACAAGAGTTTTTCTTCTGAATAATCTTTTGAGATTTTTTTTTTTTAAGTGGATGTTTTTGTTTTCTTTCTATAATTAATTTTGAGTTCTTAGTTCTTTCATTGGGTAGCTCACTCTTCCTTGCAAAACACTTAAAATCTTAACTTGAATTTGTAGAAAACTTCTTTGCACTATCATCTTCTTATCACCTTTAATGATAGTTTGTGGCAACCATGTTTTTTTAAATATTTTTTATAGATATCAATGCTATGTCTTTTAAGATTATGGGAACCTCGAATTCTACTTTCACTCCAAATACTCTTCGAAAACATACTTCTTACGAAATTGTTCCTCAAATTACTGCCATGTCATAGAAAAACTACTCCACCCAAATTGCGGTTCTAGAGTTCTCCACCATAGTAAGGCACTTTCCTTAAACTATTAGATGGCCAACCTAGCCTTCTTATTACCATAATTATTTCGTAGAGAAAAGCATAGGTTCATGTTTTTCAACCATGATTCGGATTATGCTAAGAACGAAACGAGAAAAAAACAAAAGTATATCATAGAACACAAAATTAGAGTGAAACCCAACTTCTATTAATGAATAAGATAGAAAAACATTATGGAACACAAACTTGCAGAATGAGCTAGCTTATCTATGAAAAGAAAGAGATGTTGGCTACGCTTCATTCACAACAAGATTTACATCACACTCCATTGCATGCTTGAAGGGCCTCCTTCACCTCAATTATATATGAGAGAGTGAGAGGAGAATAATTCCCATGATGCATGTGGGATAAATTAGTCTAAGTTTATAAAATGCCATAGGCATGTAAAATACTAGGAATTCTCGGGAAATCACCATCCCAGTACTACTCTAGCCCGAGCACGCTTCACTACGAAGTTTTAATGGGATCCAGTGCATCAACGCTATGCTGTGAGAATGTAAATAAGACCACTAGGAAATAATTACATGATGTATGTAATTAACAAATGAAGATGTCATTACATTTCATTCCCCATCAAAAGGGTGAATATTATAGTTTTTCAAAACCATATGCTTGAAATGTTGATTCAATGGAAGAGGTGGATGGCCACCGAGATCCACCTGGATCATTCCTCCTCCCTTAGGAAGCAATGGTCCCCATTGCGTAAAGTTCCCTTGTTATATGGAGAAACTTCTGTTGAATTTGAACCTTGGTGAGCCACTTGCCTTGTTGAAGTAGATGCCCTGCTTGTACTTTGCATATGGAAGGATGTCATGAACTTTGCTACAGTGAAATCTAGTGGGGAAAATATGTGTATGAGTGTTTTGTCTTGGTGATGTGAGGCAAGTTGCATGACTCTTCCCAAGGATTATGAATCGAGCCAATAGTGTTCATATTGTAACTCTATTTTGCATAATAAGACAAGCTAGGTGTTAGGCACTAGTGGCGCTACCAAAACTATGTATCTATTTCTCTTGTATGTTTCACAAGTGTTCTCTTGTTTCACATGTTCGTGATTGTATGGTTAAATGAGACACCAAATATAGACTTAGCTAGATTCAAGGACATGTCATACTTTTTGCAACATGGAAATAGTTTCCTCGGGTGATTAAAAGTATCTCTTGATAGCTTGGAATGAATAGTATGGTCATCGAGGTAAACCTAAATAATCATAGCAATTAAGTCATCGAATGTTATGTGTGTATCTCTCTAAAAAATGGCACCTGCATTGATTATAACAAAGGTCATGCATTCAAAAGTGAAGGTGCCCCACTAAGTAGTGAAGGTGGTTTTATAATGATCTTCTCACTTGAGGTGAATTTGATCATAGCCTAAGAATCCATCAAGTAGAGACATCATTTTGGATCCTACAACTTGTTATAGGATTAGTTTCATGTTGGGGAGCATAAGGTTATCCTTCACTATTTCCTTGTTAAGGGTTAGAAAGTCTACACATAGTCAAATGTACCCATTCATTTTTTGAATTAGGACCAAGTTAGAAACCCACTAAAAGTACTTGACACAAAAGTCAATAATTATCTCTCCTTCTTCTACTTCCACCTTTGCTTCTTTTGGTTTACTTTTCCTATTGATTCCTTTTCCCTTTTCTTTTTCTCTGCTATCGAAGAATAAGCCTATGCCTCAACTACCTATGTATCCTCTCTTGCTAATGGTGTTGTATTTACCCAGTTAATTTCTTCTGATTCAATGGATTAAACCACCTCTATTGCTTATGCCCTTTCCTATGATTTTGAAGAAGAATATTCCTCTCTAGCTACAAGGTCAACTCAATCAAATGGATCTGTGGATGTCAGTGGTGGGACTGGATATAGAACCAGTTATGATATTGGCATTGAGCATCTTGTCAACTTCCCTCCTAATAGTGGCCTCAAAGGCTAGAGTAACTTGTTGTTGTCTTTGCCAAATAGGAATAGTGTTGTATTTTATAGTAAATAGCACGATGGATGATTCTCAGGTTGAAACCAAAAAATTTATCATATGAATAAACAAATACCTCCCTGAATTGAAGAAATAAAGTAATATTATTTTTCTTTTCTAACTCGAAACAATTAGTGCTTATAGACAAAGTTTTAGGGTTATCATGTGCACCAATATTCATAAGGATAGTGTATGATACCTTTCTCTTTGAAGCCTTTTGAGAGGATGTGTTCTTACTCCCAACATCACTTAGGGAAAAGGAATTATCCAAAGGTAGTAAGCCCTTGGGAATCTTTTTTTTGTCTATGAGAATGACATTAGAGTATCAACTTGCTCTCAATAAGAAAAAAGCAACAAATGTCCCTATCATCCTAGAAAATTTGCCAAGAAACATCATTATCAAGTAGGTGAGCTTTACACAAATATATCATAGGGTGGCTACAATGGTTATCCAATAGCTATCTCTCAAGTCTAGTACTGTAAGGGACTAGATTATCAACTATACAAATTTGCTTCTCTACAACTATTTCCAACTCTTCATGTAGATTCTCATGTAGATATTTTTTTTAAAAAAACCTATAAGAGGTGTGGCAATAGCGACGAAAGTTCGTCACAAGCATTTTTAATCTACCAAGAATTTTCGTGGAAATAGCGATGAAAGTTCTTCGCAAAACAAAAACGAGTTTTACTCTACCAAGACTTTTCGTGGAAATAGAGACGAAAGTTAGTCACAATATTCCATGCTTTGTTGTCGCACATATAGCTTTTGCATCGTAAACTATTGGTGAGTCAAGGTTATTCATGGCAATAGAGATGAATGTTCATCGCAACTTTCCATTCTTTTTCGTCACACATATGGCATCTGTGTCGTAAGTTGTTGGTTAGTTTTTTACTTTGGCACAATTTTTTGTCCCTATTGTGATGATGTTTCGTCGCTATTGCCATGCTTTTCAAGGTAAACCTATCTTGAGGATGATGACACATGATGACCTTATGTCATCTCTATTTCCACGAAAACCTGGTTCGTGGATATAGCGATGAACAAAGTTTCATGAAAAACAGTCTTTGCTTTCGTGGAAAGTGCGACGGATATGTGTGGTAGTAGCAACGAAAAACCATGGAAATTTTGGTCATATGTAGTAGTGCTTGATTTCTGATGCACATAAAAAATTAGACTAGCCTACATTGGATAGGACTTGGAATTGGCGTGTAATATCAAAACTTGGTCCAGCGTGCACTTCTTGTTATTATCTATGTATTAGCTTAGGTGCATGAAAAACTGGAATCGATGTGCATAAAACTTGGAATGATCATGCAAAAATTCGTTTGTGCATGCACGTGAGAATATACCAAAACTTTGGGTGCTAAAAGGCCCCCACCACTATTTTGTGGCTCGTCCTCGATCCAAATACCTCATGGAATGAACTCCGGAATGGATAGGACAATGCTTCTGATTTCTCGCATGAACTCCTTAAACTGGCACTTGGGCTCATTAAGGTAGCCCTATAAATCTTGTGTGAGCACCTAGGTTTCGGCTGCTATGACCTAAGAATATGTCAAGTCAATTGTGTTTATTTTCTCAATGAGAGGGCCAACAAAAACCTGCATGTATGAGAGATACATAAACAACAACAAGGACTTATCAACTATAGAAGTGATCATCTATGACATACTCTGATGCTCAGTTTGAGCTACAATGATCTCCTTCGTTTTTAATACAATTTATAGCATTGCAGTAACATTTTCCCTGGGAGGTAAAGAATCCATATCTCTTTAGTTTTGTGACCTCCACTTCTACCGTGTGAACCCGATCTTCAATAATAGATACTTTTGGTGGAGTTTGGAGATGGTTCCACAAGGATCATTTGTATTCGACCATGTAGGATAATTTTCCACCCTACATTAGCCATCATGGAGAGATGCTTAATCATTTGTTGGAATTGAGTTATCGTTGGATTTTTTTGGTGGATCGGTGGATGAAGAGAGACAAGCTATGAATCTAGATTCTGCAGGAGGGCCTTTACAACTGATATTTTAAAGTCCAAATGGATGTCAGTCCCTTGTGTACATGTAGTGGGAATTTGTGCATATAGGTTGTCCACAACTACAAGAAGATTGTTCAAAATTGTACTAAGATCAATGTACTAGGCTTGGGAAATTGCATGTGTTGCAATTTTTGTGTCATACTTCCTCTATAATAATTGATTATCTTGAATATCCTTTTGAAACAGTTGACACATCTAATTATGCGTGACAATGTCCACTTGGTGTTGGAGTTGTAACTGTGCATGAGCTTAGCCCAATTTGTAGTTGCGCTCACTTAACGCAGAGATCAGGGTGGTAGGAAAGTCTTGTATCATGGGAGTTGGAATTGGTGCTAATGGGATACCACCATTGTTGGAATCTAATATAAGTAATGTTGGGGGATCCACTCAAGGGACTAGAGTGGAGGAACTGGAGCTAATTATGGAAGTCGGCGGATGTAGAGTAGTGTTTAGTACTGGTGTAGCACCCCCAGGCTATCACTAGAGATGGTCGACGTTGCGCATAGCCTCCAAATGTACTTGTTTTTGTAGAAACAATTGTTATTTTAAGACATCTATTAATGTGGTGATGGCCGATGCCATTTGAACAAAACCATGATGTGTGGAGGGAATGGTATTGTGGATATATGGGTTGGTCAGTTGTCGATTTTCCCCAACCAAGGTGGATTGTTCTTTCTAATGGGTGGGATGTGGGTCTCAAGATAACTTGATGGTCTTATAATCTTTAGAATCCCTTCCATGGGGGACCACACATTGTTCATTTTGTTGCATAGCTTCAACCTTCTTCCAATCCCGATTACATTTACTGCGTGTTTCTAGAGTATCAGTTTCCTCAGCTGGAAGTGGTTGTAGATGAGAAGGCCATTTGGTAGCACCTTGTTGGATTTCCTCTTCCATTATGAAGAATGGTAGGAGTGAAATTGCAACACCCTGATCATCATTGGGATAAATGAACACGTTATGGAAAGTACATTCAAATAAAAGGTAACCATCATACCTATCCATGAGGTTGTGTGGAATGCACACTTGCAAATTATTTGCCTGGATTAGTTGTTGGTAGAAACTCTAAAACATCTTGTCATTAGACTATTTAGTGTGAGGATCCTTTCTCTCTTACAATCACAGGAATGAGGGAGCTTCAAAGGAATTCCTAATTCGAGCAGGTCATTCAAAACTCCAAGGGGGACAAATAACCATAGTGAGAAGAAGTAGAATCCAACTATAATGAAACTCTTTCCCCGAGCTTTGGGAATATCAAAAATCATCAATGAATTCATTCATTAGATATCAATACCAATCCATTTGAGCATTGGCTACACACTGTTCAACTGTAACGAATACCCCAAATGGGCACTCCTCCTTTGTACATTTGTGTAGGATTTTGCAATCTATCAACTGCGTAGAAAAATGAACTAGTCGGACGTTGATCTCTGAAATGAGTACCCCACACCTACCATGGAGTGTACTATATTTGTCATAGATTTTTTGTTGTGCAGTGTCTTTAGTGGCTAAGGATTTTTCTAGCTTATCACCATGCATGGGTAGACCTATAACACATCATATTTCTACTTCATCGATCATATACTTCCCCCCAAGCCATAAATACCCATCATGTAGGTGGGTGAGTAAAGGATGGACACATAGGGTGATTATACCACTGTACCCAAAATGAGGGCAGTCAATCAAAGGGAGAATGTCAGCTTGTCTAGGGGGTTGGGCCCACTCTTAGGTGAGCACTAATGGATTACCATCTGCATTATGAAAAGTGCATGCATAATTATGGAAGTCCAAGGTGGGGAATTTCCCAGGATCGAGGACATAGTAATTGGTGAAATGGACATCCTGCACTCTCCCCCTCCAGAAACCTGTGAAAATCACATGCCGAGGCAGTGATGACTCTATTGTTTTTCATTATTCAATAATCTGGGATCTATTTTGGCCATGTGATTTGCTTAACAAATCCATGATAATTATTTTGGTTGGGTTCTGGGGAAGGCTATTGTTGGGTTAAATAGGTTGATACTTCCTCTCACCATTACTATTACAATGCACGTCCTACCAAGATTTTGGACCCTTTTTTTAATAGAACGAGGAAGGTCAGCATTGGTATGGCCATCATTGAGTCATAAAATGGAAAGTTACCAAGCATGTACAATGAAACAACTAGGAGGTGTATTGGGGGCATTAAGGACTCTGAGTGTCATAGGGTAACCATCATTTTCCTTTGGGTCATTCAGACATATATTATCCCAGTATTCCCATGAATATATAAATGATCAGAATTTGCATGAGATGCTTCTACTGATATTTGTGATCCGTGAAATGTATCAACCCTTTTGCATTAATGGCACATGATTACCATTTTCATTTCCAAACATGCAAAATATATGGGGGGTCATAGCATTTACTGTTGAATTCCTTTTTAATGGTATTTTCCCTCCGGTACCATATAATGGACACGTCATTATCTTAATTCATGAGAATACTAGGACTGTCGAGCCATAATTATGGTAGGGACATCTTCATACATGTGCAAGTGTTATTATTCAAGGGCGTCATGCATGTTTCCTATCCAACCTGATGTGGTTCCCCCTTACTTTCTTAATCATAGTGACCCATGGTGGGCCGCAACACCAGTTCACCCGTATCCATCCTACCTATTTCTTTCATCGAGTATCCCTGACTATTTTATTCTTATAGGCTTTGTCTATTTTCTCAATGGGGTTAGTTGTGATGGGATGATTCAATGTTCTTTCTTTTGCCACAAACTTTGTAGAAAAATCCATTTCTTTCACATGAAACTCCTTTACATGTGTCATGGAAAACCTAGGTTCCAAGAGAGTATTCTTCTTTCTGAATAGCCCATGCATGGCCTCTAAGTATCTATGGTGCATCCGATGTCGGTTCATGGCTATCCACCATCATTCACAAGAACACATGTAGCGACGAATATCCATATCGGGTCTGAATATTTTCTGCATCAATGCTTCGACAACTGCCCATTCATGATAAGATTCTCGATGTTGTTAGAATATTAAGGATTGTGCTCATTTTACCATTGACAATACCCTTGTCACCCAACCATAGGCCGAAGCCACCCTCCGAGCACCTTGACCTTGACAGAGAAGAATCCTGGTAGCAATCAATAGCCAAGAAAGGCCAATGCACCAAACAAGAAAGTAACCAAAGCTGATCAGATAGTCCAACCCAGAAACTGGTGCAACACCTTCCCCAGAACTTGCGCACAAAACTTCCAGACTGCAGTGTGCACAAGTGACTTCTGTAATTTTGTGAATGTGAAAAATGAGAGACTGGCACCCTGCATTTATAGTATTTCTGGCAGACTTGCCAGGGACAACTTCTCCTTCTGGGTACTAATTAATTCATATTATTTATCTTTCTTCAGCTGACATCTTGTCTAGGGTTACATTCATTTCTTTGCTTCCTTTCGGAATATTCTAATCTTGTCATAGGTCACAATAGAGGTTCATACCTCCCAAAGCTACCATAATATCAACACTCCCTTCTAGCTAGGGCGGTATGGTCTTGAGTACAAATAGACCATTCAACTAGTAGAATCACGAGCATTGTCATTATTTATCCAAATGGATAATCTCCATGACACAAGTACAATATTAATTGATAGAATGCATATGTGTTTATCCATAGTAGTACAAAACTACTCAGACTGTGACACATAGTCACAAACAATGGAACATATCCACCACGGTAGCATAACTCTACATAACAATCCTCTGATATCAACCTGCACAGAAACAATGTTATGATATAAACTGAATCATCTGGGCCAATCTTTCACTCACATTTGTGAGATCTGAAATAATATCTTCCCTCATAGTAGAACATCAACGATGGGTTATCTTCCCTATTCTTCTCAAACAAGGAAGAATGATTGTTTCTGATTTCTGAGTCTGGACCATTCCTCACCCCGGGCCATTCATCCAACACTAAACAAAGTGTAACCTGGAGAGAATGAATCTTCCCTAAGGAATGCCTGTCCCTGATTGTTGAGCCTGGACCATTCCCCACCCTGGGCCATTCCTCCGGCACTAAACAAAGTGCAACCTGGATAGAATGAGTACACCCTAAGGAATGACTATCCAGACCATTTCCTCTATTAACCACAAGAGGAAAAGACTGTCCTGTATCAACCTCCAAAATAGACCATTCCTCATGTTAACCACAATGAGAAATCGTTGTCTGGCGAGACGATCCAGTCTTCTTGAGTAACCCTCAAGAATAGAGACTTCCCTAGACTACTCTCCATGTTAACCACAATGGGAAGTCATTGTCTGTGATACATCAGCAATATGGACCATTTCCCATGTTAACCACAATGGGAAATTGTTGTCCATCAGAAATCTCAATCCACTTTCCAAATAGGAAAGAATCTGTCCAAGATGGACTGTTTTTCAATTTCGAAAATAAATGTCTTCAACAATATTTTCAGTGCTCCCTCCCAACTTGGAGAGTCATTTCTTCCCTTTCATCTAAGGGAGTTATTTCCATGATCCCCATCTTCTCTCAGAAATATGCAAACTTTTCTAGATAAAGGTTTTGTCAGGATATTTTTTGTCTGCTCAGCTATGGGGATATACTCGAGCTTTACCTCTCCTTCCTGAAATTTATCTCGAATAAAGTAGTATTTGATCTCAATGTGTTTCAACCTTTCATGAAATACAGGTTGTTCTGATAATCTTATACAACTTTGATTATCACAATGTATTATGGTTGATTCTGGAATCTGATCAAATAAATCGGAGATTAACTTCCTTAGCCATATTGCTTTTGTGCATGCTTCACATGCTACAATATACTCTTCTTCTATTGTGATGAGTGTGATAGAATTTTGTTTCCTGTTGCCCCAAGATATCATAGTGGAGCCCAAGCTGAAACACATACCTGAAGTGCTCTTTCTGTCTTCTGCACTTCCAACCCAATCCGAGTCTGTGAATCCATGAAGTTGTATATCACTGGATGTGGTATATCTCAAGCCATAGTTTATTTTCCCACAAATATATCTTAATACATGCTTTGAAACTATCCAATGATCATGTCTTGGTTCCACTTGGAACTGGATTAGTGTATTTACAAAAAATCAAATGTCTGGTTGAGTATTTACCAAATACATCAATGACCCAATTAGTTATCGATATAGAGATGTATCTACTAGATCAGAATCTGGAGCTTTCACTTTTTTTATATCCGTATTCATAGGAGTGTCCATGTAATTACAATCCATCATTCCAAACTTCTGAAGGATCTTTATTGCGTACTTTCCTTGTCCAAGGAATACTTCACCATGCTTCTGCCATACTTCTAGTCCCAAGTAATAATGCATGAGACCTAGATCTTTCATATCAAATTTAGAAGATAATTCCTTCTTGCACTGGATGATGAGAGACTCTTCACCTGTTATGAATAGATCATCAACATATAGTAGTATAATTACAAGTGCATTGTCCACGACTTTGTAATAAAGGTTTGGATTTGCATGAATCTTGGAGAAACCAAGTCTCATTAGATAGTTGTCCATTCTAGCATACCAAGACATTGGAGCTTGCTTGAGTCCATATAGAGATTTCTTTAATTTGCAAATGTGGGTGTCTCTAGAATGTACCTCAAATCCTTGAGGTTGTTCAATATATACTTCTTCTTCAATTACTCCATTTTGGAAATCTGTCTTTACATCCATCTGATCTAAGTTCCATCCCATGGAAGCAACAAGAGATATGATAGCTCTAATGGAAATATATCTAGCCACCGGAGCAAAGGTTTCATCATAATATTCTCTCTCCTTCTAGGAGAACCCTCTGGCTACGAATATTGCCTTGTATTTATCCACGCTTCTATCTGCTGCATGTTTGATCTTGTATATCCATTTTGATGTTACCACTGATTTTTCTTTAGGTCTAGGTACGATTTCCCATACCTATTTTTCATAATGGATTGATGTTCTTCCATCATAGCTTCTTTCCATTGTCCCTTTTGAACTGCTTCTTCAAATGTGGTAGGTTCTTCATCTAGAAGCTTCGTCATGTATGCTGCATAACTTGAGAATCTTTTAGGTCTTTTACTCTTTCTGAATGTTCCTTCTGGAACCTTGTGTCTTTTTGTGTCTTGTAAGGTGGATTCAAGCCAAGCTGTTTGTTTCTTGGTTTTAGGTACGATATCTGAATCAATGTTTTCACATGGTTCCATAGGATGATTAGGTTGTTCCTTTTCTTCATTTTCATTTTATGTTCTTTCTTCATTAGGTTCTTCAATCTCTTCTTCTTCAATAGTTTCTTCTATGGATTTCTTGAAGGCCATCTTTTCATTGAATGTTATGTCTCTACAAACTTTGATCTTGTGTTGATCTGGAATATATATTCTATAGGCCTTGGATGAATCACTGTATCCTATGAATATCCCCTTCTTTCCTGAGGGTTATAGTTTATTCCTTTTATCCCTGGGAATGTGAGAGTAAATAGAACATCCAAATATTATTAGATTTTCCACATTAGTTTTCTTACCTGAGAAGGCTTCTTCTGGTGTCATGTCCTTCAATATATGACAAGAAATTTTGTTCTGCACATATATTGTTGTCATTGTTGCTTCTCCCCATAAGAACATGGATAGACCTTGATCATTTAGTAAGGATTTTACGGTTTCTTCAATAGATCTGTTCTTTCTTTCTGCTACACCATTTTGTTGAGGATTATGAGGAACAACCAACTTCCTCCTAATCCCTGCCGATTTGCAGAATGCAGTGAATTCCTTCGAGGTGTATTCTCCTACATTATCTGTTCTTAATGTCTTGATATTCTTGTTCGTGAGGTTTTCTATCTCTTCTTTGAATTATTGGAATTTGCTGAATACTTCGTCTTTTGTCTTCAGTATATATAGCCAAGTCTTTCTTGAATAATCGTCTATGAAGATTACATAGTAAAGAGATCCTCCTAGAGATCTAACTAGTATTGAACTGCAAACATCTGAGTGTATTAGATCTAGGATCTCCTTATATATTTTGTTGCTTCTTGGGAATGGTTTCTTGATATTCTTCCCAAGGGCACATCCTTTGCAAATTCCTTCATGTGTAGATTTCAATTATAGTATTCCTTCAACCATTCTTCTGAGAAAGGGTAATGCTTTATAATTAATATGAGTGTACCTTCTATGCCAAAGTTCATTAGGGTTGACTTCGTCACGTATGAGAGCTTCTTCATTTTGTTCTAGTAGTCTATACAAATTTCCTTCATGACTTCTAATAACCCTAGCATTCTCTATGTTGGAGTCTTTATGCCATGATAATACTTTTCCATCCACAAAATATATTCTGCTTCCTTTGTATTCTAGGCAAGATATCGATACAAGATTCTTCTATAAACCAGGTACATATAAAACATTGCTTAAGTGAACATTGTTACCTAATTTCAACTTGACAGAGGCTTGTCCAAATCCTTCGATTAGGTAAGTGCTTTTGTCTCCAAGCTCTACCTTGTACGATGTCTTCTTCTCATTTAGGTTTGATATTCTGGCTTGATCTCTCGTCATGTGCCTATAAGCTCTACTATCGATTATCCACATGTCATCTTCAATCGTTCCAGTGAATACTGAGTAGTGTAAAAGACTGATTGTTTCACTCATGTCTTTAGTTGACTGGTAGCTAGTCATGCTTTGATCCAAAACATAAACTCTGACGTTTATATCTTATGAGATAGCCAAAAGGTGCGCTGAATTAGGGTGCATATGAATATCTTCTCCTTGAGCGAGATGCTCCATCACAAGGTGCCAGATCTGAGACTAGGGTTTTTGCAACTGCTTCTGCTAGTAACCCTAGCAACAGTGTCTTGGAAGCTGCTCCTGCTAGTAACCCTAGCAGCAGTTCTTCAACAAGATCAATATCCTAGCGGTTATGCTTCCTTCCAACATTTATATTGAATGAAGGAGGTGTGGGACCATAACCTATTAGAATATTAAGGATTGTGCTCATTTTACCATTGACAATACCCTTGTCACCCAACCATAGGCTGAAGCCACCCTCTGAGCACCTTGACCTTGATAGAGAAGAATCCTAGTAGCAATCAATAGCCAAGAAAGACTAATGAACCAAGCAAGAATGTAACCAAAGATTATCAGATAATCCAACCCAGAAACTGGTGCAACACCTTCCCCAGAACTTGTGCACAAAACTGCTAGACTGCAGTGCGCACAAGTGACTTCTGTAATTCTGTGAATGTGACAAATGAGAGATTGGTGCCCTATATTTATAGTATTTCTGGCAGACTTTCCTGGGCTGACATCTCCTTCTGGGTACTAATTAATTCATATTATTTATCTTTCTTCAGCCGACATCTCGTCTAGCGTTACATTCATTTCTTTGCTTCCTTCTGGAATATTCTAATCTTGGCATGGGTCACAATAGAGGTTCATACCTCCTGAAGCTACCATAATATCAACATATGTGTGACCCACCATCGTGTTGGAATTCCTACAAGAACTGTGTCAAGAACACGAGCCATGTGATGTTCGGGAATCTGTTGTATCTAGGTGACTAATGTGTCCATTGGGTCCAACCCATTGTACCGATATGATGCACATTATTCCTTGCACACTGTTGTGATGCTTATATGTTTAGTAGAATGCACTCATTAATTATCAATCTAGGATTCGTAATCAACAGAGTTACAAGACACCAGTAAGAAAGATAATTTCTAATGTCACGAGTATAGAACTAAGCTAGATTATGCATGTTGGAAACAAATCAAAGTAGCAAACTACAATGCACTTTGGTTTTCTTTCACAGAGAGGCTATCTACTCCATTATGGAACATGAAAGTATGAGATGGAGTTGGTTTGACAGATTAACTCTGCTATCTGACCCAGAAAACTAACAATACAATCCACACTTCTGAAAGGGAAATCACACATCAATCATCAAGACATAGAATGGGTAGTTCAATAGTCAATGTGTTATTGTGAACTTCACTAGTTCTCCTTCAAATATGTCTGACTACTACTGCCAACATTCATGTCTGTGAGATCAAATTCATAACAAAAGAGCATATGCAAAAATAGAGCAAGTAAATATCTCTAAGCAATCATATAATGGAGATCCTAGTCTAAGTTTTACTACTATCATCTAACAGAGTTAAAGCTTTAGCTAATTTAACATTTACACTATTGAAAAAAAATGCTAATGCTAATCTATGAAGATGTTGAACTTTGTTGGGCGGTGGGTGCTTGCCACTTCAACAGGTCAGCTACTGGAGTCTACAGTAAGCTTGTCTTCAACCCACACATTACTCTCACTCAAATCTCAAAACATAAAATCAAACTTTTGTTAACAACTCAACTCATATTCAATCATAGACAATCAAGACATGGAGATAAATGACGTTCTTCTATTAGTATTCACTCAGAATATGTTCTGCAATATCACACGTTGCTTCACATGTTGGTAATATGCTAACTCTCCTTCCCTTCCACCATCCTTGCCACAACTATTTAACAGTCTTAGTCGTGAAACACAAGGAGATGAAATGATTTGCAAATCAGTCAAATGTTTAAATTTAATTATTCGGTTACATCTTTAGCTTCATCCTCATGACACGAAGTGCATGAGGATGAGGCAATCAAAAAACTATTCTAGCATAGCCTTGCTAAAGAAAATAAACATCCACCAATTGTCTTTGGTGATCTGGAGCTAAACTTGGTACATTCGACTCTCTATATTGGTACTGGATCGTGACAGGTAGATGGTACCAGATCACAAAAGTGCGCAAATGGTGGTACCAGATCATGACAGTCCAGGTCCATTGGTACCAGATCACAACATATGCGATTTTAGTATCGGATGTGTTTGGTACCGGATTCAGACAGTGGCAGTCTTGGTGCACAAGTACTAGATAGCTGAGCTGGTACAGGAAGGATGGATTTATCTAGAGGTCAAAGATTATACATGGAAAATTGAAGCATTAGTACATGAAATATTTAATTCCCTAGCTCAATAAACCACAAAATGCATGAATTAACCATACTTTACCTTATGACCTTATCACTGGCTAATGGTAGCATTCTTGTCATTCACCCAAGCTTAGGTAAGCCAAAAAGGTATAGATGAAGAGTATAACAGGGTAATGGGGATGTCAATTTTGGGTCTCAACACATACCTCTACAAAGATATGCACACACCTCCTTGTCGATACTTCATATAATTTCTGCTGCCACCTTCCCATAACATCTTCAGAATCAGTGTCATAATACTTGACACTTCACCAACTTAATTATACATTTGCGGTGGAGTTGATGTAATCCTCCCTACGCCCAATGATCTTATAGATGTTTTCAATAAATGAACTCCATGCATCCTCATCCACTGGCTCATTGTATTTGTCTCCTTCATTCTAATATAGAGGTGTGATCATGTAGAGGGTGTCTATCTCAAATGACATCCGTCTCTTCTTCAAATTTAGCACTGCATTGTTATCAAATCCCTAGTTGATTCCATGTAGTACAAAGTATGGATTAGAGACATCCATAATCTATATGACCTCAAAGTAAGTGTTTTTCTTCTCCCATTCTATATTTACCTCTACTTTCTCTAGTCATCCTATCAGATAGATCTTGTATTGATTTTCC
>ML784515.1:52543-80623 GCA_009831015.1 Picea engelmannii
TTCTGGTTTATTAGTTTCATAATGTAGAGTATAGGGTTTAGTCACCTGTCCAACTATCTCGCCATTAGGTAAAAAAATTTCGGACCAAGCACAAATCTGTTCGGGAGAAGCTAATCCAATTCGAAGTTGTTGATGTTTATTCTAGTCAATCATAAAAGATCTTGATTCATTTTGATCAAACTTCCTCTCTATCTATCTGAAAGTATTTCTCAGATATAATAGCATGATTCAATTCTAGAGCTAAAGATCGTAATTCTCGAATGAGCAATCAGAAAGATTCTGGAGCAGTGTCAGGTTTAGGTATTGGCCCTCCAGTGATAATGGCACCAGGTACTTCATTACGAGTTCTAATATGGTCATATTTGAGAGTAAGCATCTCTTGTAAAATATAAGCAACACCAAAACTTTCTAGAGCCCAAACTTCCATTTCTCCTATTCGTTGCCCCCCTCGTTTGGATTTTCCTCTAAGAGGTTGTTGTGTAACCCGTGCATAAGGTCCACTCGAACGTGCATGTATTTTATCATCAACTTGATGACTCAATTTCGATATATAAGCTTTTCCTATTGTAACAGGTTGTTAAAAAACATCTCTTATTCTTCCATCGATTAATCTATGTTTTCCAGGATAATCTGGTTCGAATACCCATGGATTAGTTGTTTGCTCACTAGCTTTATAAAGCTCAGGAAACACTAGTTCATGGGAAAAACCCCTATTCCATACATACATAAAACTTGAATATTTAACTTCATGGGAAAAATAAAAATTTATATTATATTCAAATTATCAAAGTTTCGTGTTTGATTTGAAATAATTTTTTAATTTAAATATAAATATACACAATATGATCACAAATATAAAAATAATGGTTTACTAAAAACATTTAAATGTGACTAATGTGATAATAATATTCTATTATTACATTTTAATTAATATGATGAGACTTATATTTAATTTTATTATATATTATTTCTAAACATGTTGAGTATGGTTATTTTTAGCCCTATTGCTTATTTTGATTTTATAGTTATTTTAATATTTCTATGATTTTTTTTATTTCTTTTTCTTTTCTTTTCTATCGAAAACACATGTTTTTCCTAATTTATTTAAAAATAATGGAAAATGACTTAAAATTTGGTACACATCATTTTTGAACAATTACAATCAAATTGAAAGACAAAGAGATGCCTATTTAAAACAGAATATTAAATATAAAGGTGCGGTTCCCATGGGCGCTGCCGTCGATAATTGGTAAATAACAAATACACGCGTTTACAGAAAGATCTGCATCACGTCTTCTCGATGATTAAATATTTTAACAATTGGGATATAGGGTTTTTCATAAATAAAAATATTTCATAGGTTAATGTTAGATTTTGTATTTTTTTATTTTTTTCCAAAGTGAGGTAGTAAGTAGTAAGTAGTAAGTAGATAAATTTAATTTTAGTTAGTAGACTAGCACAGCAGTAAAATAGCTGTTGGTGAATGTCCAAAAGCTGAAAAGATGAAATAAATTTTTAAAAGAATATATTAAATTTTATTATCTATTAACAAATAAACTGTTGGGCTTCATTTATCTGGTGTTAATATTTTAATTTCTGTTAATCACTTAAGTGGCAATCAATTAGCTATCAAAGTAATTTTTAAATATGATTAGGTAAATGTAAAAAAATAAACACATAAACTGATGTCTTTATAATAACTAGAAAGTTAATGATTGAAATCATAGCCATTTATTTTGTGTGACTACTAAGAATATTCCAGCCATATTTAATCCTATCCATAAAAAACTTATTAAGCACTAAACCCTTATTAAATCTGCCATTGTCAAACTTGTATAGTTAATTTTTTTTGTATTTTTTTTTTGAAGGATAGAGTAAAAGTTAGTTTTTAATTTATTTATTTTTTCAAAATTTTGATGAACTGAGTTATTTTAAAATGGGTTAAAATTTTTAAAGAAAAAGTTTTGTGATAAAAAAATTCATTAATCAAGGAACTGCATTATAAATTTCAACAATATATATATATAAAATTGAAAATATTTTGAATTAAAAAACAAAAAGTCCACTAATTAACTTACACATTTAACTAATCTATAATTTTATATTAAATTATTAATATATCAGTAATAACAAAAATATATGAATTTATTAATAAAAAAGAGAACATTCACACCATTAAATAATAAACCATAAAATCAAATGCAAGCTAAAAAGGTTTAAAATAAGTAAAATTAAGAAACATTCAAAGACATCGTGATCAAATTTTGGGTTAAATTTAAAAAAAATACAAAATAATTCTTTTTAATTTTTATCAATAATTACTTTGTAAGGTGTTTTCACTATAAGCCTCATATTTTCACATCACTTAATATGCATGACCATCGATTTTCCTTTGATGACCTTGAGCCATTCCAATCATTGATAGCTGCTCCCAACCTCCTGTGACTTTGCTCATCCTCTTTCCTAGGATTTTACTACTATCTACTAACTTCCTCAACCTCTCATGACTCCCATTTCCCTCTTTCCCAGAGTTTTTATGTTGTTCCTTTGTGCATCTACCACATTTATTTATCCCTTCACCAATTTTTCTCTGCCAAATTTATTGCCCCATTCACCACTTGTTTTTAGCACCATTGATAGCATGTTCACCCTCATCGACTCCGCCATCAATGTCTCCTACATTTGGTCATTCCTCTATTTATCTATCTATTTATGGTTCCTTGGTCCTCTCTTTTTCCACATTCGTTTACATTTCTTTGGCTTCCTTACTCTCTTTTCAATTGTTGTTCATGACCTCACGTCTCGATATACTACTATTTTCGTTAATTGACTTAAGTTTTGCACTACTCTCAGTTAAGGATGGATCTCTCAACCTTCTTTCTGATAATACATATAGATCACCCTTTCTTTCTTTCAACAAGAATCCTAGTCCAACATCATTATGTTTGCTTCATAACTGCATAACTATATATATATATATATATATATATATATATATTATAACCTTTAACAAATATTAGTAATTGAATATTCCATATTCAATATCAAAACCATGTCTTCCTGATGAATATTTAATTCAACCATAAGTTTCAGATCTTAGTTGTCCAACCACATTTATCAATATAGTCATAAAGAATATTAAATTATATATTAAAAAATAACAAATTTGCATGTCTATGTTCTTATAAAGAAAGCCAAAGAAAAATATTTAGGATTTTTTTATTGTTTTTCATTGCATTAGTTCTTCCAAATTTCTAATATTTGCAATCACAAAAAAAAAACTCAAAAATATTGTTTTCCATCCCTTTCAAATCCATATGCCTTTTTTTTCCCTTGCAATTGCCATAACTTGCTTCAAAGGTTCGAGTAGTTGTATAATGTCTACACCCTTGACATAAAATTTCATCAAGTTTTTGGCCAACACACGTATAAACCATGTTGCATAATGTCTACATCCTTGACATAAAATTCGATCAACTTTTTGTCCATCACACGTGTGAACCATGTTTGAGTGATGAACGTTCCATAAGTCTCATATCTTAGTTGTCTAGCCCACATTTATCAATATATTCTTATAGAATATTAAATTATATATTCAGAAAAATAATAAGTTTGCACCACTGATTCTCATTAAAAAAAAACACCAAAAAAATAAAAAAAATCCCTTTACATTATATCTTACTTGTAGTTATGCTATAGATGCCATCTTCATCAAACACATATACTTTTCCTTCATCCTTAACATCCATACATCATACTTTAGTAATCAACTCTACAAATTTGATATCGAAACTGGAACCAATAGTAGCATATATTACACCTTTAGACAAGGAATATGCAGGCTACTCGAACAAACACAGATTATAATTAAAAGAATTAAATGTCATTCAACATCATTTTGATTTTTCACTTCCAGGTCATTACTGTGCATTTACCTGAGTGTGAACAACCCTATGAAATGTATGCACTTACCCAGCTGCGCACCTTGTCTTTGATACAATACTATGTGCACTACTTAGGTGCACGCAACATCAAAACTTAGTGCCAACGACTCACCAACCTATATGTAGAGTTACATTTACAATTGGTACCAAGGAATCACTAGACTATATGTACAATTACAAAGGGTCCAGATCAAGGAAATTACAACATTTCTCTGATATAGGTTTCCCCACAAAGAGGAAAGTGAACATTGCTCCCATTTCAATAAAGTTATCATTTTGGTGTGTTATTCTCTACATACTATTATTTTGTTGGTAATTTCTTTGATATTCCTATTTCTTCTCAATATAACATAACCAAGTGCATAACAAATGGTACCAGAGCACTTTCCTTGGAAGGAATTGTGGGTAAATTTTTATAGGGTAGAGACTTGTTCTGACGTATTTAAAATACAACGATTTTTCATTCAACACATAAATTCATAGTCAAGGAAGAATGCACACAGGGAATACAAGATGTTTTTAAGCTCAAATTGTTGAACACCCTTGTAACCCCTGTTGGTACCCCTTTGATTGGTAGCATGTTAGATAACCCCTGTATATGTAATTTCTCTTCCACGTACCTTTGGTATATCGGGAGGCCCCTAGGTATCCTGAAACCAACCCTAGATCAATCGATTGGCCACTTGGCTACTGTAGTACTACCGAGAAAAGCACTCAGGAAGATAATCTCAATTACTTGGGTAATCGGGTAGTACAGATAAGGGTATGGTCTAGCCTCCTTAGTTGGTTACCTAAGATATTGGGTTGAGTACTACTATTTGAGCCCACACATATATTAGAGAGATCTATATAATAGGGAAAACCCTTATCTATAGGAACCCTGAAAAACCCTAACCCTTGGGACATAAACATAGTAAAAAATGAATTGACAAGGTCTATTGTCGTGCAACCTTGCCTCTTGCATTTTGGTTGCAAAATTAATACCTACACCCTTATTTGAGACATACCCCATTGGATTCCTCTTTCGTACTGATAACGATGATACATATCATTTTTCATCCTTTTTTCCTAATGGTCCCAACTCCCCTTCTTGGCACCCTTATTTGGGACCTATCCCATTGGATTCCCCTTTTCACCCTGATCATTGAGATACCCTTCAATCATAACCCATTTTCTGTGTAGACCCATGTGCTTCCTTCATGTGTCCCCCTTTCACCATGGCCCACACCTGCAACCAAGACCTTGAATATCACTTCAGTTCCTTGTGATCTATTGGACAAGCATTGTGGAAATGGTATGCATGAAAATCCTAAGTGTGGAAGATGTGCGCAATAGAAGAAGAATAAGAAGGAAGACAAGGTAGACCTGAAAATGCACAGTTGAGGCACAATCAGGAGTTCAGTGCACAACAGGAACATACAATATAAAGAAATAAAGAAAAGGAATAAAGTAGAGAATAAAATGAGAGAATAAAGCAAGTGAAAAGGAAGGATGAAAACTTGACATGCTAAAGATAGAATGATGCAAAAAAGAAGGAAGAACAACAGTCAGAGTGCAAAAGCAACATGTTGAAGGAAAACTAGGAAAGGAAATCCCAATTAGTGAGTCACCTTGAGTTATCATGAGTTGTAATAGGTTTTTAGGGTGAGTAAAGTACAGTTTTAAGCCCTAGAAATTATGTATAAATATGTAATGGGTTGGGAGAATAGGGGTTTCAATGAGGTGAGAGTTTTGTAGGGTTATGTTCAAGAAAAGAGTCTACATTTGAATGTTAAGGAGAATTTGTAGAGAGAGAGAGAGAGAGAGAGAGAGAGAGAGGCTTGCACTGCAGAGTGGCTTGGCTAGAAGAAGGAAAATATAGCATGATGTATCTTTGTAAGCGTAGTGCGCAAGCCTAAGACAATTACATAAAGCATAATAAAGACGCTATCCATTGTGGACGTAGGCTAAATTTGGGTGAACCATGTTAACTATTGTGTTTATTTGTATTTTATGTGATTGATCATGGATTATTTCTTAATGCATGTTAGAGTAGATTTATCTTCTGTGTGATCATTGCACAATAAGTTATGAATGTCACAATACTTGGTTTATGTTGCAATATGAAGTGTAATGGTAATACATAATTGAATTCACTAAGTAACTTAAGAAGAGAAAACACAGAATAAAGAAAACATAACAAGTAGGTTCCTTTATTCTTTCCTTTATTCCTTTTATTTATTCCTCTATTTGGTATTTTCTTTCCGCACATTGTACTCTTGATTGTGCCTCAACTGTGCGCTTTTGAGTCTACCTTTTCTTCCTTCTTATTCTTATTCTACTGCACAATCTTCCATACTTAGGATTTTCATGCATACTATTTCCACAATGCATGTCCAACATGCCCCCAACACTCACTTGTGGCTCATCTTGGGCCACTCCTATCTATTGCATGCTCCTCCATGCCTCAATGAACTTTTGGGAGGTGTCCTTAACTGCTACAACTTCATTTACTATTGCTACCTTTTTTTTCACAACCTCTTCGACCCCCTGTGCAATTATGGACGTAATATTATTTTTGTTGCATGCGCTGCTTGCTTCACGTTTCCTAATGCATTTTACAATTCTCCTATTACCTTCAATGCTTTTTATTGCCGCGGTCCTAGACAATGCTAGAGGATCTTCTGTTGATCCCACATCATTTCAAATTTCACGCATGACTGCCTCTTTGCCAAAATGGTCGTCATTCATTCAACTAATGGAAGAGTGTTTATGTTTTTTGAATATTTCTAGGCGTTTTCCTACACTTCCCTTAATTTTTCTTCCATGACCTTCATCTATGGATCTTCAACCATATATTTCCATATTTATGTACTTTCCTCGCATAGTTTTGCACATTCTTCCTCCACTTTTTTGATGTTGGCTATGAATTTCATCGTCGTTCTCTCTCTTCCTGCTCGTTCCTCTGGTGGTGTTCCCGACGTACTGTGCAACTGTAGGTCCTTAGTCTTCAATCGAAAGCCTTTGATGACTTTGCCAATTTTAAATACCCTCTCTTCTGTAGTAGCCTCTACTACTATCAGGACTTCTAGAATTTCCTTGTACAACTTTTGGAAAACTGCTTGTGTCTTCAGTGCCATAATATCAAAGTCATCCTTTTCCTTTGGATATTTCCTGGCCCTTTATTCACCCTCATTATTTTCCTTCACTGCGCCTTCCATTTTTCCTTCAAATTCCCTCTTTTGTTGTAGCGTTTTTGTATACTGTTGCAACAATTGATCCTTTTCATCCATTACTTTGGTGATTTCCCGGTTTTCTTCATCTCCAAAGATCCTAATCTCATGCAAAATTCCTATTTGCAAGCTTTGTAATATGTGTATGGGAATCTGTGACACCACTAAGTTCAAATGGATCAATTCTTTCATCTATTTGTGTAGTTTAGGATTTGGGAACTCGACTACATTTGTCTTGATTTCTAGTGTTTTGTGCCCAACTTGTAGCTCAGTCAAGACTAGATGAGCAACCTTTTCTTCCTCCACTAGAATTTTGGATAGACCTCCCTATAATCCGTGCTCTGTTGTTATTTAGAATGCTTCAAAGAGTTGTTGTAATGATACCAACTAATCCTGCACCTTCTTGTGTTGTTCTATTTGTTTCCTTGTAGATTTCTCAATGACTTCCTTTGTAACATCTCTTACTTGGTATCTTATTTGGTCAATGTCACCATTGGTCAAATTATAGACTGGGGTACCTTGTTCACTTTTATCTTCTTGCACGCACCTCCTACTGGCTCCTTCCAATTTTGTAAGTTATTCCAATTGAATCTTCAAAGCATCTAAATGTGTTTGAACTTGTGCCATCCCTCCACTTTCTCATACAAGGGGTGCTTCCAATTTCATCGCAATATCCAATGCTTCAGGTTGTGACACATGAATGTGTGGTAGAAGTCCTACAATAAACCATTATTGATGTTGTTGATTAGGGATCTAGAAAGCTAGTCTACTGATCATATCCATGAATCTTTGATCAAAATCTCAGAATGATTCAGTCTACACCTGTTTAATCTCCTTCAGTTCTATAATGTACTACGACTCTGACTTTGGTTTCTTGAACTCTTTCAACAATGCTTGCATTATCTCCGCCAAAGTCCTGGATTGTCTTCTAGGAGTGGTACTCTACAAATTCATGTACCAAACTAACACAGAACCTCTAAATGTTGTTTCCAACTACACAATATTTATGACCTCAATCTGGACAATCTTTGCAACCCTAATTGTATCGTAGACAAATAGATGTTGTTCCAGGTCCTCTGACCCATCTCCTTGGAAATCAAGAAATATGAGGGCATTTTCTACCCATTCCATGTTTCTTTGTGTATTCCCTCCTCTTGTCAATTTTGGTTGACTCCGACTCTACACACTACTTCCACTACTCTGATTTCTATTACTATATCCTCCCTTTCTAACTATGAGTGTTTTTGATAAGTCTTCAATTATTATTTTTTATTGTGGTGATGCACATGGGGTCGTGGATTTGACACATGACCCAATTTGAGTAGGAATTAATGACTCCTATATTATAGGAATTTAATACAACTCCCCTCCCTCTCCTCATATGTGAGGTATCTCCATGATTTGGACAATTGTACAAGGTCCTCTCCTCTTTGGCTCACTACACGACTCTCCTTTCAAATCCCCATTCTTTCACCTCTTGTACCTCCTTCCTCTGCAAAGTACTCCAAACTCATATTCTTCCTCTAGTAAACCCTCTTTTTTTATTTTCATCCTCAATCCCTCCCTTCCTTTTTCATCTCTTACTTCATTCTCTCATGTCCTCAGACTATCCTCTTGTGATCCCATGGTTCCCCTATGTGCGCCAAGACCCTTATCAATTAGAATCCATTTTTGTCAAGAACTTGTCACACAACAACATTTTATCCACATACCCAACGATTTCATGAACCTTACATGTGGAACTTTGAAGAAGTCCCTTTATGCAACATTGTATGACTGGGTACAATCTACTGAAAATGATGTATATATCCACCTAATATAGTATCCAACCAGAAATCAACTGCATGAGATGTTTGATTACTTAAATAATTCAACTGTCCTAGCAAATCAGGAGTCCAATTCCTCGGCATCGCATTTTAGTACCTTCCAGTATTCTCCACTAATATTTCTAACCACGCAGTCATAATAATCATAAATTTTCCAAAGAAAATCTCATGTAGCTCTGTGTACACATACCTTTGCATCCATCGCTCATCACTTTTTCAAGGGTTTATATTTTATTTCTGAAAAAATTCTCATTCCTTCCCTTCTAATCATTATAATATTACAACGAAACCATTTGTTAGTGTGTGCACGGTTGTAAGACCCTAGGTTCAAGTTATCTTATCCAACAAATCCCTTCAGACACCGACCCTTTTAGCATCACTTGCATGCAAGTGAAGTCTCACCTGAGGCATCTATTGGGGTTTCAAGAACTGAGTTTCTGAAATAATGGGGGAATGGGAGGTGATCATCCTATTTATTCTTACTTATCTATTTTGTGCACGTTATTCTATGTTTTCTCTTTTTAAGTTACTTAGTGAATTCGGTTATGTATTAAAATTACGCTTCATATTGCAACATAAACCAAGTACTGTGAAATTCATAACTTATTGCACAATGATCACACAGAAGATAAATCTAGTCTAACATGCATCAAGAAAGAATCCATGATCAATCACATAAAATACAAATAAACACAGTAGTTAATGTGGTTCACCCAACTTTGGGCTACTTTCACAACGAATGGATTCTTTATTATTCTTTTTTAATTGTATTAGGCTTGTGCACTATTCTTACAAAGATACATCATGCTATGTTTTCCTTCTTCTATCCTAGCCACTATGTAGTGCAATCCTCTCTCTCTCTCTAAAACATCTTCTTAACATTCAAACATAGACTCTTCTCTTGAACACAAACCTACAAAACTCTCGCCTCATTGTAACCCCTATTCTCCCAACCCATTACATATTTACACATAGTTTCTAGGTATTAAAAACTTACTTTATTCACCCTAAAACCCTATTAAAACTCGTGATAACTCAAGTTGATTCGCTGATCGGGATTGCTTTTCCTGATTCTCCTTTTGCATGCTTCTTTTGCACTCTGATTGTTATTCTTCTTTATTTTGCACGTCCTTCTATATTTAGCACATTGGTATGCCATCCTTCCTTTTCTCGCTCTTTCTTATCTTTCTTTATTCTCTACTTTATTCCTTTGTTTTGTATGTTCCTGTTGAGCACTGTACTCCTAACTATGCCTCAACTGCACACTTCCTAGCCTACCTTGTCTTCCTTCTTCTTCTTCTTATGTTGTGCACATCTTCCATACTTAGGAGTTTCATGCATACTATTTACACAATGTCTATCCAACATCATCTGATCTATCCACAACCCAAAAGAAATTGCAATAACTCAATGCCAATATTTCCACCATCAATTCCTCCATGCATTCCACCATAGACACCCAAATGGAAGAAATGAAACAAGACATGATGAAGGAACTCTCTGTCGACATGGAATTCCATCTTGAATTATTTATTTTCCATATCTTCACCAAATTGAATATTCTTGGAGGCCTGACCTCATATGATCAAGCATTGCACCTGAAAGGTGATCCTTCGTCCAATTCCCAAAATTTTTCATTCCAATCACTTTTAGTGTGACCTACATATTTCTAGAGTGGATGTGAATTTTTTTTATGTCTTATATCCCATGGGATGGATCACCCAAATGGAACACTACTTATGTTTGCATGACATTACTGACAATTTGACCAAACTCTGTTATAATGTTTTCCATTTGGATCCTGAACGCTGGCAATGGCATAAGAAAGAATACCAAGGGTATGTGGATTGGACATAGTTTTTTGCATATATTTATGACTTCTTTGACATCGAGACCCATCATTTAGGCCATTTGACAAAGTTTAAACAAGATGGCCTAGTAGAAGAGTTTATAAATTCCTTTGAGAAAATGGCTTTAAGAATGGAGGGAATGACATATTCTTTTTGTAGGGAATTCCTTATCAGTGGCCTCAAGGATGGAATACGTGCCCATGTCCTCATGGATCACCCTCAAACTTGGTTGGAATCTACTAAACGGGCCAATAAATCACAACAAGTAGTTCCATCCCAAACTAAAAAAACACCCTTTATTCCTCTCCCTAAACCAACCCTTCCTGTCCCTCTGGCCACTCCTCTCAAGATCCAAAAATTGACTTGTGAAGAAATGGATGAATGCCAACTCAAGGGTCTTTGTTATAATTTTGATGACAATTATTTTCCAAGGCACAACTATAAGGAACATAATATTTTTATGGCTTATGAATATGTTTTTAAACAATAGGTAGATGCTTCCCCCACTAGATGATCTTAATCCACCCTCTGATCCACCAGAAGTTGAACCAATTATTTCCCTGAATTCACTCATTGGTTTCTCTGCTCCCCAAACCCTCAAGTTAATTGGCTACATTACACACCATAAGTCATCATTCTTACTGACAATGGAAACACCCATAGTTTTATTCATCTCTACATTTCCCAAGAATTCAATTTCTATGTTTTTCCAGTTAATAATTTCCAAATCATGAGTGCCAATGGGGATTCCATGAAATGTGGAGTGCATTGAGAAAATGTGCGCCTACAAATTGGTTAGTACCACCTGAAATCTCATATGTTTTCTATTGAGATGGGAGGTTGTGACATTGTACCTGGTGTTGAATGGTTACACACTCTCGACCCTATCACCATGGATTTCTAGAAACTAATCATGAAATTCCAACAGGAGGGCCAACCACACTAATTCCAAGAAATCACAGTAGGATCACTCGAGTTATCAATTACCTCTAAATGGAAAATCTCCTTACAAAAGGTTATTATGGAATTATTTCCCAACTTCATTCCATTTAGGAAGTTGAGACATCATTTTTCCATCTTGACCTCCAATCTATCCTCTCCCAACACCAAGATGTGTTTCAAACCCCCAGAGACTTCCCCCTTCTCAAGGTGTCCATGATCATTCTATTCCTATAGTTATAGGTAGTGTTCCCCAAAATTTTCTCCCTTATCGTCATCCATTCTCCTAGAAGAATGAGATTGAGAACATTGTTCAAGAATTACTAGAAGTTGATGTCAACTGCCCTAGTACTATCCCCTATTTCTTCTTCGGTAGTTACTGCACTCAAGAAAGAAGGTACTTGGCGCATGTGTCCTAATTTTTTCTCCCTCAACAAACTCATAATCAAAGAAAAAATTCCCATTGGTATCATTCGTGACCTTTTGGATGAATTGAGTGGTGATGAATATTTTACGAAACTTGATCTCCATTCTCGCTATCTTCGTATTCATATGAAAGAAGAATAAATTACCAAAAATGCATTCATAAGTCATGAGGGTCACTATCATTTCTTGGATATTCCATTTGGCCTCTGTAATGGTCCCTCCACTTTTCAAAGTTTCATGAATCATGTATTCCATCCTTTTGTCTGTCATTTTGTCTTGGTTTTATTTGATGATATTATCATCTATAGAAAAACTTGGCAAGCCCATCCTACTCATTTGGATCAAGTTCTACAATTACTATCGCAACAATTTTTTTTTCTTAAGCAGTCTAAATATTCTTTTGGAGCTTCTGAAGTTGACTAACTGAGACATATTTTCGACAAGGATGGTGTTAGGGTGGATCTGAATTAAATTGAAGCTATGGAGGATTGGCCTCGCTCGAAAACTCTTAAAATATTGCATGGATTCCTGGTTTTGATAGGCTATTATTGCAAGTTTGTTCATAATTATGGAAACATTGTAGCTCCCCTCACAACTCTCCTTAAAAATAATTCTTTTAGTTGGACTCAAGTAGCTGAACTTTCCTTCCAAGATTTGAAAGAGGATATGTGCACTACTCTTTTTCTAGATCTCCCCATCTTCAACAAGACCTTTGTACAAGAATGTGATGTCTCAGGGAAATGCATTGAGACTATCCCCATGAAAGATGGTCAACCTTTGGCTTTCAATACAAAACAATTGGTAGAGTGCCATTTGGGCCAATCCACCTATGAAAAGGAAATGTTGGATATGTTGGATGTCATGGATCTGTAGCATTCTTATCTCTTGGGGAAACACTTCAAAATTAAAATTTATCATCAAAGCCTCAAGTATTTTCTAGAACAATGAATTTCTTCCTCGGAGAAACAAAAATGAGTAACCAAGTTTTTTGGATATGGTTATGAGATCCTATATGAAAAAGGAAAAGAAAATGTGGTGGTTGATGCCCTTCCAAGGAAATATGAATAAGGAAAGTCCCTTTTTTCCCTCTCATTCATTGTCCCTTACTAGCTTCAGAAGGTTCACCAGGAATGGTTGCAAGACCCCAAACTTTCCAAACTGATCCAAACATTGCAACAAGATACTCAATCTTCTCCACGGTACTCGTTGCACCATGAATAGCTTCATTATAAAGCTCTCCTATATTTAAGCAAATAGTCGAACCTTAAATCCATCGTGATCCAACTTTTACTATCACTTTCTAGAAAGAATGGTTCAGACTCCAGGGAACCCAATTTCATCTCAGCACAACATATCATCCTCATACTGATGGAAAAAATGAAGTGGTCAACATATGTTTGGAAAACAATTTGAGGTGTTTTGCGTCCGATAGAAAAAATAAGTGGGTTGAGTGGTTACCCCTCATTGAATGGGGGTACAACACCTCTTACCATACTGAAACTCACATGACTCCATTTTAAGTAGTCTATGGACAAAGGCCACCCTTCATTCTCTCATACATGCCTAGTGTCTCCAAATTTCAGAAGGTGGATTGAACTCTTATTGTATGCATATGCATTCTCTATACTCAAATACAAATTTTCCATGGCTCATCATCGCATGAAACAAAAAGAAGATGAGGTTCATTCTGAGCATGAATTTTTTGAAGGGGACATGTGTTTCTTCATTTGCAACCTTATAATAAGAATTCACTTAAATCCCAAAAGTCTCAGAAACTCACCCTCCCACTCCATTGAAGAGAAGATTGAATGTATGTTGCAGGTACCACAAGGAACCTCCCTTCCAGAAGGAATCCACGTTGTAGTCACTTGTGTGGAATCCTAGGAGAGGTTATTATCTTTACCAATTCACAATGAATGGTCGGGGGGTGGGGGGTGTACAATCGACAGTCAATACTAGTAAATGGGCTTGGGAACACTAAACATAAACCTATGACCCAAAAACTAAGAATAAGTGGTGTTACAACAAGGATTTTCCACTCTTCAAAGCCCCAAAATTGCAATAATCGCACTAGCTGAACTAAATCGGGGAAATGTCAACTGATTTCTTCGCTTCACCTTGTGTTTGACTCTTGTGTGAGAGAATATTTCCCGACTAATGTTAATTGTTACTACTATATTTTATACTCTCTAGTATTATATATCTTCATTCTTGTGTCGTTGAAGAGTTAACTCTCCACCCTACTATCAAGGCTCTAAAATCCTAGACTTGGTTTTCTATCAAAGAAAAAAGTCTAATTGATTTTAGATTATGTGCCTCGTTCCTTTTAATGGTTATTTGTTACTCAATAGGGTAAGTGGAAGTGAAAATGATGGTGTTATGACTCACCTCCAAAACCATGCAGAAATAATGAAATCAAAATATTTTGGTTTCAATGAATTCTATCAGAGTAAAGGAGAGGAGTAATTTTTCTTCTCAACCCAAATAAATTCCCAATACCATGCAACTTTCTCTTTAAAACATGTACAAAAACACTCAACCTATGAAACTAGGATGAAAAACTTTTGTTTTCTTCTTTACAAATTACATGAAAACTCAAAGGATATTCTTCTTTCTCTTTCTCTTTCAACCAGAATGAAAGAACGTAAATAAACTCACAAAGGATTCCAAAGATAAATAATATGAATAAAACAAGCACTAAACTAGGCTAAAAGAATCCAAATGCAAGGATTCTTTCAATGCTTGTTCAAACAAGAATCCAAAATGAAAAGTAAAGGAAAAGCACTTTATTAAACCTTAAAATTCAATTAGAAAAGATGAAATATTAATGAAAAGTTGCAACAAGTCAAAAAGAGCTCAAGAGGACACTTAAGGGATCACATGTTTTCCAAAGAGTAGAAGAACGAGAAACTCAAAAACAAAACTTAATGCAACATATGCAATCCTAAGTCAATGAAAATGAATCCAAAAGAAAACAAGTAAAAAAATCAGAATTTATTGGAATCAATGTAACATAAGTTTGAATACGTACAATTGATGAGGATCAAACTACTGATGACATAGACTTGGCCAAAGGTTCAAGTTAACCTAGGGTAGTGTACATTTCACAATTTGAAGGAATTGGAAACTCAAACGAGGCAAGAAAAAGATGATAATAATTGAACTTCAATTAATCAAATCCACAATCATGCATCGAGGATTCTTATGTAAAGATATGAGACAAATCACTGATAGAAAAGAGGAAAAACGAGATCCAAATTCAGCCAAAAGAAGGATTCTCGCTCCTGTAATAATGTAGATAAAGCTATAATCAAGGTTTCATCACTCCCCAATACAATGAGGGGGAGCGACAATAATGGTTTAATTTCTCCCTAATACAATTCTAGAGAGTGATAATTAGGGTATTATCACCCTGTATTCCTTTATAGAGGAGGGATAAAGTCCTGAAAGTGTTGATTTTTTTTTTCCTAGATCTGAGAAAAGGTAAGGTGTTTGACTCAGTGAACTTCCCAATGGTGATGAATGAAGGAGTTAATTCAAAGAAGAAGCATCAAAATAAAAAATATCAAGTAACAAACAAGATTCAAAAGACTATAAAACACCAAGGAAAGACTAAAGAGAACTATCCCTAGTGTTGTCGCCAATTTTTGTTGTGGAAAAGTTTCCTCTATAGACAGGTGAAAACCCCCTTGGATCAAGACCCCTTTGATCTAAGACAGAGAGAAACAAATTGCTACTACTTTCCCTTTATATATACTATCTATGTTAACAATCAAAATGAGAAGAGAAGGATATATGACTAACCTCTTTTATGTCAATTGTCCTCACTACTCCATCCTTGATATTGATGTCCAAGATCCAAGATAATTCCTATAAAGAAAACATACACTATATTGTCAATTTGAACAGATCTATCTATGATGAATTGGACACAAATAGACATGGATATAGTGAACACATATGAATATGAAGGGAATAGGCCAATTTATATATTAATGGAACACAATCAATAGCGAAGCACTTGCAATATCAATATTGATGTTACAACATATCCTCCAGGATCTCCTTTCCAACCCTTTGAATATCATGAAATCATAGGTATGATGATCTGATTTCTCCCTCCCTCTTCACTCAAGTATGGCCTCCATTATATATTCATTGAGGCATCACAAGCATAGGATAGTTTTGAGGAGATGATGTGGTCAAATGAGGAATTGGCTGAACTAAAATTATTGACCTTGCCTTGAATAGGAGGTATCTTGAACCAATCCCTTAAACAACTAAAATATCCCATAAACAAACTCAAAAAGCAAGGCATGATGGTTGCAATAGCTTCATCACCCCACCATAACTGAGCATAGGGTGAGACTATCACTCCCTATAAGTGTCTTTGGGGGTGATGATAAGGTTTTATCCCTCCTTTTATATAGGCAGGAAGACAATGCATTTCAAACAAGGCCAAAATCTCAAGGAAAAAGGTGCGACATTTGGTAGTGCCACACTTAGGTGTGTAATAGTTGCGACACTTACGACACTTAAGTGTGAAATTTGGTAGTGTGACACTTAGGTGTGTAATAGTTCGGAGTTCAGGAAGTTGTCATTACAGGGGGATAGGCTATAATGCCTCCTTCCTCCTCCTATTGTGTCACCATTGTAAATCCTTAAATCCTATCCTAAGTAGTTCTTATGGGGATATATTAGTATATTTAGACACTTAGGAGTTAGTTAATATCAACTTGGTCTAATGTGTTGTTAGGTGAAACTGTGTTTCTTAGTGTATTTATTTAGAATGCTTTTGTAGTTAGGAAATACGATGGTCACAATTGTTAATTTTCACATGCAACTCTATGTGACTAATTTTTAGATATGAAAATTGCTTCCTAGTGATCTAACAATAAAACCCTAGCTGTTATCACTGAACATTTCACATTGAAAATTATAGAATGAAAACATATGCAGTGGAAACACAAATATCATATATGAATCATCAATATACATGAGACACAATTTCAGTTTTGTAATATTGTTATCATCAGAAATATCAAGGGAACAAAAAACCCTCCTAGCCAACACAATATCAGCAAAAATCTAAGAATAACCTTGCCCTCCAACATCACCAAAAAATAAGAACAACCTTGTTCTCCAATAATTATACAAATAAAAAAACTAAACCTCAAAAATATTATGGAAATATTCCATTCCCATGAATCTTCTATAGACCACCTGCATGACTTGATGAATTCACCTGTCATCCTATATGGATCTGTACCTTCCTAGAAAATCAGATACATGATTCACCTTAATAGAAACCCACTATATACGTTGTTTTCTCCACTACAAACCACTTATACCTTATACATGATTCATCCTTCTGCAACTCACGTATATACACACTTTGTCCTCCTACAAGCCCTATATTGTATGAAACATTCACTCCACATGTGCAACCTTCTTTGGTTCTCTCTTCAGATCCATATTCCCCACCTTGTAGACTTTCCTTTTGTTGAGATCATCAATCCTCCTAGGCACAAGTGCGTACACATTTATGCCAACTCCATTCTTCCATATTGGTGATCTAATGTCACAATTACATCTCTCCTTTATATAGGAGTCCAATGAGTGAGTTTAGGAGCCCTTCCTAAACTCAACAATTAATTAGATTATTTTAATATTATTTCTGGGTGTGGCACCCCCACACAAACCCACAAAGCCCATCAACTTGTTGATGAGGCCCTAGTCTCATTTCTAGGATGATTTCACTTAAACAAAGGTAAAAAATGGTGCCAATGAAATTCCCACATTCCTGGCACCTTGGCTTCTAGTGGGAATACCTCCCAAAGCTACAAAAAAAATAAACACTCCCTCTTAGTGAGGGAGGTATCCCATCCTGGATCTACTACCACATCTACTCTC
Source organism: Picea engelmannii (assembly GCA_009831015.1). Taxonomy (NCBI): domain Eukaryota; kingdom Viridiplantae; phylum Streptophyta; class Pinopsida; order Pinales; family Pinaceae; genus Picea; species Picea engelmannii. The sequence continues at coordinate 70,654 of ML784515.1, forward strand.
TAATATTCCTAATTGTATACTCCCTTTGCCATGATACAAAATTATTCTCTCTAGTTCTTGTGACTCGTTGTATCCTTAGTGACTAAAGAAAATCCTACTATCTGACACGATCCCATCCTAGAAGATACCCTACTCCTAGAAGTCTCTTACCTATGAACCTACTGTATGGCCTCCTCAACCCATAACACCTACCTAAACATATTGGAAGATGTCTCTCTCCCATATGGACCTAAAGGTTAGCTCCCACTGAGAAACTGAATCTACCTTTGATCCTCTTGACTCCCTCTGAAGTATGACTCCATATGAGTCTCCTTAATTCCTATGAATTTATACTCCCTCTGAGTCTACAGAACCTTTGAAGCTACCTGCTCCTTTTCCATTTTCCTTTGCGCAGTCCTGGGAGGATTCTCCTCACTATTGGATCATAAGGGTTGACTCCCTTTGACCTTTGAATTCCTCCAAACTGGTACTACTGGTGGGGCCACCTTCCTCACCACTCGTGGAGTTACCTGCTCCCTCTATATTGTGTTGGTGGTGGGGACACCTTCCTCACCACTAGTGAAGATACATGTTTCTCCTCATCTATCTGTTTGTTCCTGCTAGTCATAGCATGCATATGTTATCCCATTGGACTAATGTTGAATTAGAAATAATAAAGTACCAAGGACAAGTGTTTCTCATCGCCTAGGCATTTGGGGCTGAGAAAGTGTCCAATGTGGTCCCTAGTAAATAATTTCATGTGAAGTGAAATTAAAAGTGACTTTACGAAAAGTTAAGTGAAGTGTGTGAATGAAGAGACATTTCATCACATCCATCCATCTAGTCTTTCCTCCACTATTAGATTAGATGACCCTTCACCTTCTATCATGAGGTCGAAATAGGGAAAGAGGTTCCCCCATTCTTGAAATTCTTCATGAGTTTCGAGAGAGACGAGTTGAGAAGAGGAGTTGACAAGCTAAGATAATGGAACGATTTTGAAGGCAAAAAACTAGCATAGAAATCGAGGGGAGATTAACAAGAATAGTAGTTGTCCATATAGTATAGACTAAGACAAGTCATACACTATTAGAGGGAACATAAATCGAGGAACTCTTGCTGCATAAATTTCTGAGCAAGTAATGGCACATAAATCAAGGCTTATAGCAGGAATAAATTTATGAACTGAGTTTATAGTCATATGGCATGAATTTTGAGGCACCCTACAGACTCATTTGCTAGGACAACTATCCAGTGTACGGATTTCTGTGCAGAGAAATTGAGGATTTGTTCCTTCAGTGTTTTCTGGGTAGTTTTTGGTTGAAATAAAGTTGAGATAAGTTGTATTAATTGTTATTGTAATGTGTTTTCAAGAAGAAATTTCTCCGAACTCTGAAAATAATAAAAACCTCACCTCTCTCACTGGTTTTCTCCTTGTGGGTTTTTCCAGAGTCTTGATTTTGGACCAAAAATATATGAGCATTAATTTTCTAGGTGTGTTTATTTCTGAGTTATTACTGTAGCAGACTTCACGTGTTTTATGTTCATGGGAATTTAATTTTCTACTTACTAATTTTTAGCCATAATTTGCAATGTGGGTTGAGAATTAAACTATGTGTCTTAGTGAGACTTGAAACCGGGTTGGGTTCTGAAATTTCTACATGGTATCAGAGCTTGAATTGTGAAAGTGTAGAAATATGTCAGCCACAAATTGTATGGATTTTGTTGAGAAGAGGAGGAACTTCACCGAGAATAAAATTGTGGGCTTCTGTTTTAGTTGATAGGGTCAATGGCCACTATTTTGATGGTTGAGGACATGTTGTATGAATCTTCTGATTTCATCTCATGGAAGGAGAGGATTTTGTTGCTTCTACATGAGTGTGAGTTGTGGGATATTGTGGAGAATTCACAAACGAATCCCGTGACGGTGCATATGGATGATACTCTTTTGGAAGCCTACAACAAAAATAACATAAAGGATAAAAGAATTATCCTTGATTCCATTATGGACCATGTGATTCCACATGTTACCGAGAAGACCAATTCCTATGAGATGTGGCAATCCTGAACCAAACTATACTAGAGTTTCAATGAAAATCAGAAAATGTTATTGAGGGAGAAACTGAAGAGCATGAAAATGAACAAGACTGAAAGTGTTGCCAACTATCTTACCAAGCTTACTCGGATGAGGGATGAACTTGGTTTTTTTGGGGAGGTGGTTGCTGAAAATGAACTTGTGAGGACTTCTTTTAATGGGGTAACTAAATAATGGGTTGTCCTTGTTGAGGGCATTGTGGCAAGAGAAAATATTTCCAAGTGGGAATGTCTTTGGGAAGACTTCATTCGGGAGGAAAATCTAAGAGGATATCTGCATGTGATTTCATCTGAAGTTAGTGAAGAGGATAATTTGGAACTTGGATCTAAAGAAAGAACAATTCCAAGAAGGGTTCCAAGGGAGGGAACAAGCATAATGGTGAAGGGAATAAATGCATGAGAAAAGTCAAGCAATTTGCTTGTCATAAGTTTGGGCACTGTGTTGGACAATGTCCTAAAAATAAAAAGAATAAGGTTGAAACTTCACTTGATTTCTAGGAGTTTACCCATAGGTTCGAGAATGAGTATCCATTGTTGGTGTGTCTTTCCTCTAGATCATACATCTACCAATATTTGGTACATTGATAGCAGAGCCTCCTGCCATATAACATGTGTTTGTGAGTACTTCATTGATCTTACATAGATTGGAGATATTGAGGTGGTGCTTGGAGATCACTAAGTGGTCAAGGAAGTTGGTAGTGGGCCAATATCATTTTAGAGGGAGTCTCTTCCTCTCATGTTGTTGACAGATGCCCTATATCTTTTGGGCTTGAAGAAGAACTTGGTATTAGTTTCCACTATTGCGGACATGGGATATGAGGTATTGTTCCATGATGGACATGTGATATTTGATCCTAAGAGATCTCGTATAACTTCGGCCAAAGTGATTGGGATTCAGCATGAGAATTTGTACAAGCTCATGTTTCATCCTACTAGAGCATTGATGCATAGTACCATTTGTGACTTATTACATAGAAGGATGGACCATTTTCACCATGGGGCTCTAAGGATCTTGAGAGAGATTGTGATTGGAGTGACATAGTTCAATATAGAGCACTAGGAGGTGTGAAAGGGGTGTGCTCTTGAGAAGTATGCCAGGACTTATTTTCTAAGCATTGAAAATAGAGTAGCATGTATTATTGATCTAATTCATACTAATGTATTTGGTCCTATGTCTTCTGCATCTTTGACTATTTTTTTGTATTATGCCACTTTCATTGATGAATTCTCTCGGAAGTCTTGGATTTTCTTCATGAATACCAAAGGAAAGGTCTTCTAGTGGTTCCAAGAGTTCAAAGATCTTGTGGAGAACCAAACTAGGAAGAAGATAAAAGAGTTGATATATGATAATCGGGTTGATTATACCTCTAATGAGTTCAATGATTTTTTTTCTAGGGAGGGAATCAAGAGAGAAGTGACAGTTCCTTACAACCCACAATATAATGGGGTTGTTGAGAGGAAGAATAGGGATATTTTTGGGGTTGTGAGGTCCATGTTACATGATGAGGGGATACCACTGTTTCTTTGGGCTCAAGCTTGAAACAATGCACTTTATCTGCAAAATCAAAGTCCACATAGAATCTTGGGGGATAAGACTCATGGTGAGGCTTTCTCTGGGAAGAATCCTAAGGTGGGAAACTTTAGGATATTTGGGTGCCTTACTAATTCACATGAACCTTCTGAGAATAGGACAAATCTAGAGCCCACGATAGAGAAGGGAATATTTTTTGGTTATAACGAGACCTATAAGGCTTTCCTCATATGAATTCCCTCTTTAAGGAAGAAACTTGTGCAACAAGATGTGAAATTTGAGGAGGATAGAGCCTTCCAGAGGTCATGATATATGGAGCAGGGGGAGGAGTCCTTCATAGAGAATAGTGAGACGGAGTTTAGGACCACCTGCTTCAGTGTAAGTTTTAAACCTGTGAAATAAATAAATGCATATAGATTCTTAAGAAAAACAAAATTTAATCAATGACTCATTCACATAGTACACAGAGATTTATACCGAAAACCCTCAACCCGGAAAACCTTTCTTATATTCATTATATAGAATTTCACCATTCATCATACAATATGTATACAATGTTTTTAGGTATTCTGTAGATATCAAAACCCTAATCCCTTAATCTGAGATTAATTTACACAATCGCTAAAAATAACAAAAACTGCCCAAAAAAAAAAGTGGGGGGTGTTGCTCCAAACCTTGTTGGCCCTGAGCTACACCCGGTGTTGAAAGTTTCACGTAAACAATGGGGGGGGGCATACCTGCCCCCCCTGGGACCGCCCTAGGAAAGTGCTCGATTCACACAACAAAAACAAAGAACTACTATGAGGGATCGTCAGATGCAGTTGTCATATCTGACGTGCCCACACACACACATGCAAAGAATATAACACATACCCAACATTCTCCCACTTGTTGTTTTCTTTTCATCCAGGGGTCCAGGGGATTATATAGTCAACAATCCAGGGCAGAAATGCCCATTTTTACTCTACACCAAGAGAACTTTTCTATGCTCATAGACTTTGTCAATGAATCTGCAACATTCTTCAAAGTGTTAACCTTTTCTAGCAACACCTTCTTTTCCTCAACCATGTCTCTCACAAAGTGATACTAAACATCATTATGATTTGTCTTCAAATGATAAGCTGGGTTCTTTACCAGGAAGATTGCACTCTGATTGTCACAATCTATTCTCACTTCTTTTTGTACCAACCCAATACCTGAACACAATCTTTGTAACCATACTGCTTCCTTGCTTACATGAGTGGCTGCCATGTATTCAACTTATTTAGTTGAGAGTGCCACTGCAACCTGCCTTTTTCTCATCCAACTGATTGGTCCTCCAAATAGGTTAAACACATACCCACTTGTATATCTTCTGCGATCCAGATCTCCATCCCAGTCCGCATCAACAAATCCATGTATGTCCAACACTATGTCCAATCCTGGTCTTCCTTGGTAGCACAATCCATAACTGGTAGTTCCACGAAGATACCTGAAGACCCTCGTTATTGCTGTCCAATGCTCCTTCCCTGGTTTTGACATATACCTCCTCAAAAATCCCACTACATGTGCAATGTCCGGTCTACTACATACCATTGCATAGATCAAACTGCCAACTGCATTGGCATACAAAACATGGGACATGTCCTCTTCTTCTTCTCGTGTCTTGGGAAATCTGCAGATAACTTTACACCTATAGGAATAGTCTAATAGGAACCTTGACCGATTTACTTCCATGCATATTAAACCTTTACAATATCGTCTCAACATATTTTCTCTAATTCAAGAAGAGTTTCATGTTTGCACAATCTCTTTTAATCTCCATTCCCAGAATGAAGTTAGTAACACCTAGATCCTTCATGTCAAATTTGGAGGATAGATGTGATTTCACCTCCTTGATAACATCCATGTTATTTCCTACCAACAACATGTCATCAACATACAACACTACATAAATGAAGTGATTACCAATCTACCTGGAATATACACAATGATCAACCCTGCTTCTTACAAATCCCAATCCAAGGATGTATGTGTCAAAATTTTGGTACCACATCCTAGGTGATTGCTTCAGACCATATAGTGACTTCTTTATCTTATAGTGACTTATTTAGCTTACATACCAACTCTTTCTTTCCCTTCACTACAAAGCCTTCTGGCTTCTTCATGTAGATTTCTTCTTCCAGATCCCCATGTAGGAATGTTGTCTTCACATGCATTTGTTCCACTTCAAGATCAAAAGCAACAACAATAGATAAAATAAATCTAATAGAAGTTAACTTAGCAACATGAGAAAAAATATCACCAAAGTCAATTCCCTCTACCTGGGAATAACCGTTTGCTACTAACCGAGCTTTGTATTTCTCCACTTTTCCTTCTACATTAAACTTCTTCTTAAACAACCATTTTCTACCAACAGATTTTCTTACAGCTCGCAACTCAACTATATCCCATTCCTCATTCTTATCCGAGGCATCCATTTCTTCAACCATGGCCTTCTTCCATAGTTTACTATCATCTAAATTCACCGCTTCCATGATAGTTCTGGGATCATCATCAGTAATAGATAAAGAAAAATTGGAATGGAAATCAGGTGGACTATACCTTTCTAGTTACCTTTTATCTCTCACTGATCTCCTCAATACTAGGGTATGAGGTTCTTCTTCTTCTTCTTCTTTTGCTTCCTCTACATCAGATGATTCAGATTTTGCATCATCCAACTCAAGCTCTATTTTCTCAGGTTCTTCTTGTGTTGGTAGGAATTCCTGTTTGGACACATATTTTACCTCTCTGAAAACAACATCTCGACTTTAAACAATCTTCTTGGTTTCTGGGTTCCAAAGCTTATAACCTTTCACACCATATTTATAACCAATAAAGATACACTTTTCATCCTTTTTATCCAACTTACTCCTATTTTCCTTTGGAACATGTACATTAGCATCACAACCAAACACTCTAAGATGTTGAAGAGAGGGTTTCTTTCCATACCATACCTCCCGTGGAGTTTTATCATCCAACGTTGATGAAGGTGATTGATTGACTAGGTAACATGTTGTACCCACTACCTCTGCCCAAAATTCTTGTCCTAACCCGGGATCCTTGAGTATGCTCCTTGCTTTTTCCATGAGTGTCCTGTTCATCCTTTATGCAACTCCATTCTATTGAGGAGTTTATGGATTAGTCTTCTACCTTTCTATACCACACTTCTTACATAATTTTCGAATTTATTTCCACAGAATTATCCACCATCATGTGTTCTCAATACCTTTATTTTCTTCTCTATTTGATTTTCTACTAGAGCCTTAAACTCCTTAAATTGATCAAATACCTCAGATTTCTTTCTAAGGAAATAAATCCATGTGTTCCTTGAAAAATCATCTATCAATGAAACATAATACACATATTTACCTAGGGATGGAATAGGAATAGGTCCAAACACATCATTGTGTATCAAATCTAAGATCCCCTTTTCTCTTGTAGCACCAGATGGTAATCTTACTAGATTTTGTTTACCATATATGCAATGTTCACAGAAATCAAAATCCAGAGTGCAATTAGACAGACCTTCAACCATACCTTTACCGTGTAGTGTTCGCAGACCCTTTTCTCCAATATGCCCTAGTCTTTGATGCCACAACATGGTATTCTTTTCTGGGATAGTATTGATCTTGTCTCCTTCATTTCTCTGCTAAGGGAAAATAGAACTATTACACCCATTAGTATAAGTGTTTCCCAACAACTTGTACAGAGTTCCACACTGAACTCCCCTCATCAACACCATTTCTCCTCATACCATATTTCAAGTGCCCTTTCCAAATATAGTATCCACTCCTGCATCTTCCATCTTGATTATAGATATTAAGCTCCTGGCTAGTTTTGGAATGTGTAGAACCCCAGGAAAAGTTCTAATCATTTCGTCTTTTAGAATCAACTTAACTCTTCCACGTCCCAAGATTTTTGCTGTCGAGTCATCTCCTAGGAATACATCACCACCATCATATTTTTCATATTCAGAGAACCACTCCCTATGAGGAGTCATATGGTATGACGCACCTGAGTCAATCAACCATACATCACGGTATGCATGTGTACTTGTAGATGCCAGGTAAACATCACCCCCTTCTTCAATGGAGGTTTTCACCTCTGTAAAATAGGTACTATCAAATCCCTTTGGTTTTTCAACCTTCTTAGACTTGCAATGTTTCTTGTAATGCCTTGTTTTACCACACTTCCAACATTTCCTCAAAGATTTTCCTGGAGACTTAAATCTACCTGTATATTTAGATCTCCACCCCAAAGGCTTACTAGGGTTCTTGTCTTGGGTACACCCTCTTATAAATAAAGCATCTGTGTTGTGACCATCCATTCTTTTTCGCCTCATCTCTTCAGATAACAAGGATGAAACTACATCCTCATACTTCAATGTAGATTGAGTGGTACTACCTATTGCTACAACTAGATTATCCCAAGAGTCTGGAAAAGAACATAACACAGTAATACACTTATCTTCCTCTGCAATCGTAATATTAACAGAGCCAAGTTGACTTACTAGAGTATTAAAGGAATTTAGATGTTTTGTCTCAGAATTTCCACTTCCATCCTAAGATGATACAACTTCTTTCGAAGAAACAACTTGTTTACTAGGGACTTTGATTGATACAAATTCCCCAACTTATCCCATAGTTCCTTGGCTATAGATTCTCCTGAGACATTCAACAACACCGAATATTCCAGGAAAATTCTAATAGTACTCCTTGCTCTCCTGTCCAACTCCCAATCTTCCTTCGACATACCAGTAGGTGGTGTACTAGTAGTTTTTGCACTAGTAGGTTGTGTACCAGTTGTCTATGTGCCAATAGGTTGCGTACCAATTGGTTGTGTACCAGGGTCCACAACGATCCATTGTTCTTTGTCTACAAGAAGGTCCTCCATCTTAAGCTTCCATAGCTCAAAGTTTTTACCGTTGAACTTATCTATCTCAATTCTAGAAGAACTCACCATTCCTCTTTATGCACTCAAATCACCACTGCAAAAGATCCCACTAAACCCAGGTTTATCACAGACCCAAGATAAACTTGATCTATCAAGACCGAGCCAAACCCTCAATAACAAGGGCATCCCTCTGAAGCCAAAAATGAGCTTTGATACCACATGTAAGTTTTAAACCTGTGAAGTAAAGAAATTCATATAGATTCTTAAGAAAAGCATAATTTAATCAATGGCTCATTCACATAGTACACATAGATTTATATCGGAAACCCTCAACTGGGAAAACCTTTCTTATATTCATTATATCAAATTTCACCATTCACCATACAATATATATACAATGTTTTTAGGTATTACGTAGATACCAAAACCCTAATCCCTTAATTTGAGATTAATTTACATAATCGCTAAAAATAGCAAAAACCGCTAAAATTAGAAGAAACCGCCCCCAAATTTTTTTTTGGGGCGCTGTGCATAACTTGGGGGGGGGGTGGGGCATACTTGCCCCCCCCTGGGACCCCCCTAGGAAATTTCCCAGTGCACATGACACAAACATAGCAGTACTACGATGGATTTTCAGACGCAGTTTTCATATTTGATGCGCCCACACACACACATGAAAAGAATCTAACACATACCCAACATTCAGGGACTACTGTTCCACAAGTGAGAGGGTCACATTTTAAAAGTCCTCAGGTTATTGGTTCATAGGGTATTGTTTCTTAGTCTACTGGTTCACATACGACCTTATCATAATCTTCATGTACATAGTTCTCAGGTGGTGGGATTGAGGAGAGGAGTCCCATCCACATGGTGCTACTTCATAGAAGAGGAAGACCAAGTGGCTTCAAGACACTTTGAAGGAAGCACACTATTTAGTGGCGAATGTTAGGATGATTATGAGAGAGATTAAACCTTGTGAGAGGTTTTTCACCTATCTTGTGATGGTGAGAAACATCAAAGAGTCAGAGCCTTCCAATTTTGAGGAGGTCGCAACTCATTAGGTCTAGAAGGATTCCATGTTGGAAGAGTACAATTCCATCATGAAGAATTATGTTTGGGAGGTGGTGTTGACGGGCGAAACAGTCCATCCGTCAACTGGGAGAGTGGAACCGGTCCGGGGTTGTCTAAATAACCCAAGCCGTTTGGTATGGACCACCTTGACGAGTTTAACGGCTCCGTTGGCCGCTCTAAGGTCTCGTAAGGAAACCAAAGAGAAAATGATCTGAGCTAAATAATCTAAACTAAGGAAACTAAAAAACTAATAAAACAAACTAAAATAAACTAACTAACTAAATAAAAAGAAATCAAACTAAATTAGAGGAAACTAGAAACTAATAAAAACAAACTTAACTTAACTATACTAATCTAACTATAAACTACTAACTATTATATATT
>ML784515.1:112978-135844 GCA_009831015.1 Picea engelmannii
GTCGTACACTATTGGAGGGAACACAAATTTAGGAACTCTTGTTGCATAATTTTTTTAGATATTAATGGCACATCAATCGATTATAGTAGGGACAAATTTCTGAACTGAGTTGAAAGTTAGCTAGAAAAAATTTCAAGGCACTGTATGGACTCATTTTCTAGTATAGTTGTACTGTGTATGGATTTTTTGGAACCAAAATTGAGTATTTTTTCCTTTAATGTTTTATGGGAAGTTTTTGGTTGCACGAAAGTTGAGATAAATTGCATTAATTGATTTTGTAATTTGTTTTCAAGAATAAATTTTGGTGAACTCTGAAAATAATAAAAGCCTCCCCTCTCTCACTTGTTCTCCCTTTGTGTGTTTTACCAAGGTCTTGATTTTCAACCAAAAATATCTAAGTATTAATTTTCCTGGTGTGTTTATTTATGAGTTATTGTTGTAGAATACTTCATGTGTTTTCTATTCATGAGCATTTAATTTCTACTTACTAATTTGTAGCCATAATTTGCAATGTGGGTTGGGCATTAAACTATGTGTCTCAAGGAGTCTTAAAGTCAGGTTGGGGTCTAAAATTTATACACCTAACTCCAAGAACCATTGTTGATATGAAGATATATTTTCTAGGCACAAACAATACATGTCCATCTCGAAATAATATGTGGTACTCCTTCCTCTCAATCTCCGAGACAGAGAGGACACTCCTCTTGAGTTCTGACACCCTGTTGACAACTATAATTGACCATAATCAACATTTAGTGTATCACCTGGTCATGGTCACAATGAGATCCTTTTATGGCTATCCCAAATGGTTTTAATGGATCCAATTATCCTCATCTAAAATAACCTAAACTAAATATGAATGTAATATAACTATCTTATCTAAGACTACTCTAAGAAGGAGGAGGAGTTGGAGGTTGATTTCCACCTCCAGTTGTTGTAAGAAGTTCTCTTAGTTGTTTTGTATGTAGGTGGAACTCAAATGGTTCAACTCCTAATCTTTGTCTTTGAGCTCTGGTCATAACTCCAAGTTCATATAAAACATAATTACCAGTTTCTATAGATCGATGAGAAGATTCACCCTAAATTGTGAGGCTTTCAATGCACTATCTAATACATTGGATTTTTGTTAAGGACAAAGGATTTCAAATAGTATCAGGAGGAATATCAAGGATATATGGGTCACTAAAATACCTTTGAAGAAGAGTTTCTGATCGAGAAGGATGAGTTTAAGTTTCAACAACTATTGATTGAGGAGGAACAACTTCATATCTTAAGGATGTTGATCTTGATGGAGATATTGAAATTGCAAGAGATATTGAGGGCGAAGTTGATCTTTGAGGATGGTTTCTAGGTTTTTGTGTTATTTTTTCCATTCACTATTAGGCGACCCTCCTTCTAGAATAAAAAATGTAGATGACCATAGTTGACCATAATCAACATTTAGGGTATCACCTGGTTAGGGTCTCAATTAGACCCTTTTTCATTTGGTATAATGATATTGATTGGTTTAAATGGGTCTAGTTACCCTTATCTAAAATAACTTAACTAAATATGAATCTAATATAACTATCTCATCTAAAACTACTGTAATATAAACTAAATATTAATCTAATACTTAAACTAATGTTAAACTAATATTTACACTAGCTTAATCCTTAAGCTAAACTGAAACCAGAGCTTAATAAAGCCACATAGATATTTTCTTCAACATATGGATATTTTTAAAATATTATCTAATAAAATACAAATACAAAAAATTGAATTGAAATAAGAGGAACTAATTAAGTATCAGAATTACAAAACTACTATATATTCACTATTTTAAATATTTGCTATTTTATTTACATATCGAACTTAACACATTCTAAATGAAAGTTAATTAAAAATCAAGTCTTTAACAAACTTTCAAAATAGAATATCAACATCTTAAAATATCACGAACAACCAAAAGGATAAAAAAAAATATCTATCATGATGAAATTGGATTGGTAATTCTGAAAATCATTATATAAGTCAGCTACGAGTCTTCTATCAAATACCTAAAAATAAAAAATAAAAAAAATCAATAACAAAAATACTTTAAATAGAGTGGCTACAAAATATACGATTCTTTAGCTACTCTTAAATAAGCAAATTATAACAAATCAAAATTGAACACATTCCTCAAAAACATAATTATCTCTCAAGAAAAATCCTAATTATAGAAACTTGGACATTAATGAGTGAGATTCTTCAAATCTGAGGTGATGAATACATTGATAGCAGAAGACTTTAAAACCATCGAACCTTATCTTTGAAAATCTTCTTCTTTAATCCAAGAATCTGTTTTTCATATTGCTCTTTCATAAATCTACTCTGAGTTTTAGGCTGTTGATTTTCCAACTCAAGATCCAAAATATTGTTTTGAAGAACTAGAACTACTACATAATACCTTTCTTTCCAAAACAAGATCATTATGTTCTTTACCCTTTTCAATTTTTTTACTATTAGGTGAAGAGATTGGTTTTGGAGGAACATTATTAGACATGGATTCAACATGCAAAGTACCATGAAATTTAGGGTTGGATTTAGAATTAGTCTTAGACTTCAACTCATGATAAAAACAATTCTTATTTATTTTAGGTTCTTCTAAGTCAATAACTATAGGAGTTGTGGTTGCAGAGACTTCTTTTAATCTATTTCTATGGGATCGTGAAAATTTCATTGTCAACTGTATATTTTTAATTTGATTTCTCTTTATAAGGCCTTTTATATTGTCTTTCATTTCACCTGTAGGATTATGGTTGACACTATGGCCTACCAAATCAAGTTTTGATACATATGAAGGATCAAAAGTGATACCCAAATGGCTAATTTTATCTATTTTTGTTGAGCTACGAGTAACCCTGTTACAGATCAAAATTCCTCACTTCAATGATGACTCATTGTCATTATCGCAAGTGTCACTAGTGTCACACTTTGGCTACAAATGTCGCAAGTTTCACAAACATCACAAGTGTCGCAAGTGTCACAAACATCCTACTGTCATATTGCCTATGTCGTATCTCGAACGACATCACAGGAACACTTGAGGCATCCTCAGAGACTGGATTAAATAAGGATATGTCATTTGAAGAAGATTACAAATATTTTTCCTTGAGAAAGACCACTTGAAAATCATTTTTGAAGGGAAACACTCCCCTACCCACTAGAAGGGGGTGCTAGCGCTCCTTTCCCTCCTTTGGGGGAGTGTTGCAATGCTCTGTGCACCTTTCTAGGGGAGGGTTGTGCTGTTGAGGAAATTAGGGGAAGATACCCCTCATCTCTGGTGTCTATTTTATTTGAATCTGAGGTCAAGGATGAATCTTAGGGAGGATCCACAACTGATGGAGAAAGATCCTCAACCTATCCCAATAATCTCTAAGGTGGTTTGGCCTCTCAAAACCTATATAAGGAGGCCTCCTCATGGTGAAAGGGGGAGACATTGAAGGAATCAAACTTATGATCTCATAAGGGAGAATAATCAGTGAAATTACAATCATTTTGATCATGGAAATTTTGTGCAAGGGCTTGGAAAAGGAGAGCTTGGTGAGGCAACTGCGTCTGCATCTATAGTTGTAAGCACTTTACTTTGTTTTCATTCATATATAAACATGCTTGGCATGTTTCCTTAAAGTTTGTGTATGTTTCATGAACTTGTTCCTTTTGATAATCTATTTTGAAGCTAATCATGGTAGAATAGGAAGTATGTTTAATCTTTGTTGTTCATTGGATTGCAAGACCTTCTCAATAGCTTGGAGATCAAGATCAACCTAGATCATGCAAGGGGAAACTCTATTAAGAGGTATTTATACTCCTTTATTCTTCTTCCTTGAATAGTTTAGCTTCATTAGAAGGAATGTCAGTTCAATGTTATCACCTTTTTTGTCTTGTTTATAGGGGTCTAGGATCCAAGAGGAAATTCACCTGTCCGCAGAGGAATTTTCCTACAACGGAAATTGGCGAATTCATTTTTTCCCCATCCAGATAAATGAGTAGTTTTTGAAAACATCATTGGTCACTCTTATGGTCTCCCTTGAACATGACACATTGTCTTTCTAAACCACTGAACCTCTGCACTAAACTGAATATTCTGAGTTTTGTTACTCATTTGGGTCACTCGAAGAAAGTCACAATGTCCACTACATAATGTCTTGGTCCATGTATTGTTCCTTCCGTTTGTGCCCCAGTGTTCAAGGGAAGTATCTTCTTCAAAGGTCAACCATCACAAATTTCTTGTTTCAAATATCCATGTCAGTCTATTCTCATCTGATCCACCACCTTACATCTCTATGTCAGTTTCGTGTCGTTGATGGGGGGATACATCAAGGCCCTCCTTCGACAAGTTTGTTCCTGTCAACTTCAACACATCATTCGGGAACTAGACTTATAAACCAGTTAGTACCTTGGGACCTGCATGCATCAATGGTAGGCCTCCTCACTTCCGACAATGGGTTTACATCATTGACCCCTGATCGGATGATTCCACAAACCTTTGACTTCAACACATCTATTCACATTCGATGGATTTTACTAGGGTACCTTGGGAGTAATTGACATCAATGGTGATTTCTCTTGCTCTTGTTAATGGTTTACCTCATTGACCGATAATCAAGTGGTTTCTACCATGTTCAACATCAAAACATCTATTCACATGGTTAGATTCATACCACATCAGGATCGGTAAGAATACCCTGGGTTAAGTGTTCACTCTGATATCTACTTTACCCAGGCTGCAAAAGGAGATCATTTGAGTACATTGATATATATATTGTTACATAGATCCACTTTGTATTGGTCTGTGGCTATGTTTTTTCATCTCGTAGATCCACTGTGTATTTCTCGTGGCTACGATCAGTTCAGGTCATGAAAGTATAGATCCACAGTATATCTTTGCTGGCTATACTCTTTAGTCAATATGATTATGGATCCGCACCTTTAAAGTCTTTTATCACTCAAGCATAGGTATGCCTACCTTGGGTTTGAAACATATCATAACATTTGTCTGATGGTTGTATGCAGCTTCTACCAGGTTCTCTGAGTCCATACCCTTTCTTCGAAAGGTCTACAAAGTACTTCATTCATCAATTTTCATCTTCTAACTTCGCACTTTGGAGGGCAATTTGTTACACATAAAAATTCCTCACTTCAGTTATGAATCACTGTCATTATCACAAGTGTCGCCAGTGTCACACTTTGGCCACAAATGTCGCAAGTGTATAAAACATCACAAGTGTCACAAGTGTCGCAAATATCATACTCTCATCTTGCCAATGTTGTATCTTTAACGACATCACAGGAACACTTGAGACATCCTCAAAGACTGGTTAAAAGAAGGATATGTCATTTGACAAAGAGTAAAAAGATTTTTTCTTGAGAAAGACCACCTGAAAATCATTTTTGAAGGGAATCCCTCCCCTACCCACTAGAAGGGAGTGCTAGCACTCCTTTCCCTCCTTTGAGGGAGCCTTGCAATGCTCTGTGCATCTTTCTAGGAGAGAGTTGTGCTTGAGGAAATCAGGGGAAGATCCCCCTTATCTCTAGTGTCATTTTTATTCGAATCCGAGATCAAAGCTAAATCTTAGGGAGGATCCACAACTGATGGAGAAAGATCCTCAACCTATCTCAAGAATATCTAAGGTAATTGGGCCTCTCAAAACCTATATAAGGAGGCCTCCTCATGGTGAAAGGGGGAGATATTGAAGGCATCAAACTTATGATATCATAAGGGAGAATAATCAGTGAAAGTACAATCATTTTGATTGTGGAACTTTTACGCAAGGGATTGGACAAGGAGAGCTTGGTGAGGCAGTTGCATCTTCATCTATAGTTGTAAGAACTTTACTTTGTTTTCATTAATATATATAGGCTTGGCCTATTTCCTTCAATTTTGTGCATGTTTCATGAACTTGTTCCTTTGATAGATCTATTTTGAAGCTAATCATGGTAGAATATGAAGTATGTTTCATATTTTTTGTTGATTGGATTGCAGGACCTTCTGAAGAGCTTGGATATCAATATCAACCTGGATCGCAAAAGGACAAACTCTATTAAGAGGTATTTATACTCCTTTCTTCTTCTTCCTTGACTAGTTTAGCTTCATTGGAAGGAATGTTAGTCCAATGTTAGCACCTTTTCTGTCTTGGTTATAGGGGTCTAGGATCCAAAAGGAAATTCACCTATCCGTAAGGGAATTTTCCTACAACAAACCCGGACCAAAATTGACTCTACAAGTTCATTATCATAACAATCGACCCTTACTGCATCTACTTCATATGCTTGAACAAAGGGTTTAATCATTAATTTATAATGAATTGGTGAGATAGAATCAAAATATAAAACATTTTCATAGACACAATTATGAGAATCCTCGATTACATAAGGAATTTCCTCAACCTTATCCTGAACTGAATCATTAAAATTATTTCTTTGAAGGATATTTTCCGAAATCATACCCATCTTTGAAAGTTTGAATTCAACCATAATTCTAATTAACCCATGATGGAAAATACTACTATCAATATTCCCAAATTCTCTTTGATAAAATTTGGCCATGTTAGAAAGGATTTTAAGTATATAATAGGGGAATTTTAATGACTAAACCAAGAATACTAAAATAAGGAAAAAATGGTAGTAAAAAACCAAGCTATATCGACCCTCACATGTAATATACAATTTAATCACTGCAACCAGAATTTTCCATTTCATTTTTAATTGAAAAATGAGCATACCTTTGAGATTATACGCCATCTTCTTCAAAACTAAGGATTCATTCCCAGGTATGTTCTTGACCATACAATTATTTTACCAGTTCTCTCCAACGATAGGCAAGTGTGTGGCTTCTACAATTAGTGATTTGTTGACTTCAAACTCCAGGTCTCTGACCTTGATTTTTTTTCCATTATTCCCTTGGAAAGACCTAATAAAACCTAGCCACCCGACTGTTTAGAACTAGGATGAACATTCTTCATTGACCTTTAGAACTTCGGCTCCTACAAGCTCAATCCTCACCAACAGTTCCATGAAAACTCAATAAACTCTACACATTGTCAATTTTGAGTATAGACAGAGACAAAAATTGCATATGTGAAAAGGGGGTAGCCAAAATTCAAAGAAACAATACCTTATAATCTCAAATTGAACAACCCAAAGATAACATGATATACACTGAATCTACCTCACCAACTATGATGAGAAACTTCAAGCTAATGGATGTAGTAGTCAAGTTAATGGATTTAATGATAAAGGGCAGTCACCATTATTTCACATTCCAAGTGTAACTAATATAATATGCCATGTAATTTGAATAGGTTTCGAGATTTGTTGCCACTCTTAATGAGCATTAAAAGTTTAAATTGTCAAGTATGTCACCCCATTTCAATATCACTGTAATGATGAGATCATGTTATAAGAAAGTATAATTTCAGATTATGGATCAATAAAATAAAAGAAAGGAGGTCATGGGAATGACCCTTAATATTTTCAATCCAATAAATCCAAAATAAATTGAAACATATAAAGATCATAAATACCATAACTAGTAAGTCTTGAATGTTGATATATATAGACCAAAGATCTCAATAGAACATTTTCCATTATACAATACTTCTAGTCATGACATAATAAATATCATGGTATTAGAATCATTTCTCCAAATACAAGAAAACAAGAATCAATAATAATGAATAAAATCTTGAATTCCAAAAGATAATAAAAATAATGATCTTATAACATGAACCCTCACAATAGTTAGTGCATGATATTAACAAATTCTTTCTAATTTCCTTTTGAATTTCATGTTGAAAATCATGAAATTAAACAAAATAAGAAGTATAAATCATCATGAGGAAATTTCGTAACTCTCAACATAATATCTAGAAGAAAACCAAACCAATCACAAAATATTTACTTCTTCATATAATCAAATTTAAAGAATATTAAAAAAAATAAAAACAAAACTTCTTATTAAAATTCAAAGGGACCATAATTTTTTGTCATTCAAAACAAGAAAATATGAGGTTGTTGTTTTCCACAAAACACTGATAAGAAATTTGACACCCTCAACACCTCTCCTGACTCCAGTCAGAACGATATTGTACCATATCCTTGTACTACATGCTTGGCTCCCATGCTAAGCTCCATACACAAGTATGAGCCAATCTCTATGAAAGTGTCAAACAACTCTCTAGTATCTGTCATATGTCAAGATGATTTGCTATCCACCAACCAAGTCCCCCTATTGAAAACTATAGTTGAAAGGGTGAAGACCAACAAGATCTCCCTCTAGAACCTATCTGCAATCTCATCAACTTTTGTTGTTGATGCCTACTGCCTTCTTCCCCTTCCCCTCTAGTGTGGACACTGTGAAGAAAAATGACCATAGTCATGACACTAAAACCATCTATATCCTCCCTCGACGATAACTGAGTCTCCTCTTGAATACAATCAGTTGATATCTTATCAAACCTTGGCAATGTATCTCGTGTAGAGATTCCTTGCAAAAAATGTTCCCAATACCTAGGAATTCCTACCAACTCAGCATCCAATAACACTTTTCCATCCCAGAATAACACTGCATATCCCTATTCCTCAATCCATGAGGCCGAGAACACACTCTTGACACCCATAACACATTTTCCAATCGTAACACTCCCCCTGAATCCATCCGCAATACCATTGCTATAGATCCCTATACTACATGCCTTGTCCTCCAACCAAGATCCTCATACATACTGGAGTCAAACACTGTGAAACTCACAAAATAATCATGTACCCTTGTCATGTGCCAGTGTATCTCATTGTATAAGAACCATGCAATCCTACAAGGAAAGCCTCATTCTTCCCCAAGTCACGACCATCCAATGAACTTCTACCCAAGTCCATCATCTAAGTCACCAAAAACTCTATGTGTCTGCACATGCTACCATTGATCTTGTGTCCTTGTTGGAATAGTCCCAAGCTATGGTTGGACAATTGGTCTAGTCCACTCTAGACCATCACAACTCATCTATGCAAATTTCCTCATCCTCCTAGATAAAATACCACATATATTGTCATACCTCGACAATGTGAAACTCTCTACCCCGATGAATATTTTATCTCATCAACCTGCAAAACATATGAATTCATCTCTTTCATGCCAAAGCACCTGCGATGCACCCATCGTAACTCACCATGACAAGTCACTGGAAGTCCATCCAGATGGTTGGTGTAACACCCCAAGGTCAAGCCCCTAATGAACTGTAATTATGATTATAGGATGGTGAGCTGAGTTGTTAGAAGTTGAGAGACTTAGGTGTTTCTTAGGCTGGTGAGTCAGATGCTAAGGCCAATGAGCCTGATTTTGTATATGCAAATACAAAGATATCATTAATAAAATTAAACTGTTGCGTGTAGACCTTCCATGAAGAAAGATTTATGGGGGACTAAGCTCCACTAGGTGGGGAAGGGGCTAAGTGTCTAGGTATAGGGGCTAGGCTAGAGGGCTTACCTATAAAGGAATAGTATTATATTATTATCTCCTAGAAGCTAAGGTTTGATATAACCATGTTTTCCTAAGCTCCTAGGGGAAAGGGGGGACAAGTGTTAATTGGAACTCATGCAGCTTCAGGGAGACATGTGTCAACTTGAGTGCATGCAGTTTTAGGTGGGAAAGTCATCCTGTTTGGGGGTTCTATCAAAAGTCTCATGATTCTCAGGACTATCACAGATCCTTCACCATTTCATATGTACTCTTTTGAGGTTAGACACCCTAGAACATAGCCACACTCCCCACCGATGCATGTGCAATTGTAACCTGTAGTTACTGGACGTCGTCCTATGTGTTTTTCCTGTGAAGCTCGATGCATTTGTATTCTCCTGAGCCGTGTTATGTCTTAGTGTTTGGTTTTTTCCACTTTTGGTGTCCATACCCATTGTCTGTTGCTTCTGTCACCTGTGTGTTAGCTGAATTTTGTTGTTGTATTTCTTAGGAGATGAATTGAAGAAGAATATTGTTAGGCCTGTGAGAAACTCTCCCGAGTGAGAGAGTTTGTTGGGAAGTGAGTTCTTCTGGAGGGAGTCCCATATAATATACAATACTATGAAACTTCCAGTCCAACCTGTTGTTGAAGCCCAAGGTAAGGGAGGTGTACTAGCCGATGGACTTGTATTAGTGAAGGTGTACCCTCTGGGGTGAAGCAAGCATGTGGGGAATGAGGGTATGTGGGTTGTGGGAATAAGTGGCTCCTAGGATAAAAGATCCTTCTTGTTGTTCTATGAAACTTCCTTATTGTCCTTGCCAATTCTAGAATTCCCTTTCCTGGTGGAGTTTAGTTCCAGCTTGGGGGTGACCCACTGCTGAGCATGATGAGAAACCTGGTCTAAGGATGGGAGGTTCGTGGAAGGTCTGCACGCAGTTAGTGGTCACCTATTAAAAGATAAGTTTCAATTGTCTATTCGTTGTACACTGTGTATTTGTATTTTCATTATAATTAATGAGTAATGCCTGTATATATATGTTGCATGTATGTGTTAATTTTTCTTCCACATGAACAAGTGTATGAGTAGAGTATTGACGTCTGTTTAATTTCATTAGATAGATATATATTTATATGTGTGAATAGTTGATGTTATCTCTATCTTTTGGTTAAGTATTATATGTGATTATTTCCACAAAGTTACTAGGTGGCATGGCCTGGCCTATTCTTTAGGGTCGGGAATGTCACAGAAATGGTATCAGAGCAGTAAGGGAAAAACAAATGTTCTTCGATAGTGTTACCTAGCCAGGATCACCGACCAAGGGACGTTACAAATTGGTATCATAGTAGTAAAGGAAAAGAAAAGGTTTCTTTGGTAGCATTACTCGACCGAGGGACGTTACAAATTGGTATCAAAGAAAAGGTTTCAAAACTAAGCCTAGATGGGCCATGTTAGTGGTTAGTGAGACAATATTTCAGAGGGAATTGTGGTCTAAAGGGAAAAAATTGAATTCCAAAGAATTCCAGAGTGCTAAGAGAATACTTTGGCCATGTTATGAATCTCAGGAGGTATAACGGTTTATGGAATGGTAGTAGAGAAAAGAGACTACAGTAACCGTGCGTTTGGAACCACAAGGTTTTAATTTGGGCTGTAAGATCTGTGCAGGGGAAAGACCAATGTGTTCCAGCCACTATATCTAGAAAGATATGCATGAGGTTAACCTGGAAGTCCTTTGGACTTCGCGACTTCGGCGATGTTATGTGTAATAGAGAAGAAAGGGTTGAAGTTGAATTTCTGAAGTCTTGAAGAGGATATACACTGTATATCTGGGGAAGGTCATTACCATTATATCAAGCCAAGAGTAGAAGGTAAGGCGCATGGTGAAAGGTGGATCTTAGTTGTCAGATATGCACAAAAGTGGTTGTGAGCCGTGGATCTCACAACCATTTAGAATTTGACATTTGGGTGAAACGAGATGTGCTAAGATGAATCCTTCCGAAGTCTCAAAGCCAGAAGTCATGAAGTGATGTGGCACAAGGACATCACCCAAGATGACGTGGACTTCCTTAGTCCCACAACGTGTTAGTTAGAATGGAACTTTGACGACCCTGTTAGCCCAAAAGTAATCAGACATGTGGGGCCACGTGCCACCAAAATATTTTTCTACAGCTGTACCTGGTGGACCCGAAAGGTAAAGTAGATCAAAAATTCAGAGTTTAGGAAATATTCTGAAGCCCAAAGTCCCGAAGTGATGTGGCCTGCTGACATCACTAAGGATGAAGTGGGCACATGTGATGTGTGCCACGTGTTAGTGAGTTAAGAACCTTGTAATATTTAAATGCAGTTAGAATGTGACATTATCACCTGCCTGATTAGACAATGTGTCAGCTTCGTGTGTCCTACCATGTAGCGCTCCTAGAGGTGGAACAAGGTAGTTAAACTTGGAAAATAAGTTCGCTGTATCGGGCCCACATTAACTTGGTCACGATATATCAATATCGAGGGATGAGAGGCATTGTAGAGATTGAAGATGCATGGAAGATAAGTCTACAAGGTTGTCCCGCAATCCAAACTACGGTTTCCCAGAAGGGGTATGTGTCAGTGTGTTAACAATTGCGGAAAAATCAGTGGGTTACCCCAAAATTGTTGACGCATGTCCCCGAAATTTTAAAAGTATAAATTTTGATGTGACTTTTCGATATCTTTTAGTTCAAGCACAAAAACTGTGGGCCCCGGTGGACGCATGCAACTATATAGTGAAGTCCAGATACTAGACACTCCTAAAGAAATGGATCGTAATGGAATGGGAGGAAGAAACCCCAAAGTTCCATTACACCAAAGTAAAGTGACGCGAGGACATCACCGAGGTAATGTGGAAGTATGCGGATACACAAGGTTCGATATTTTTGGGTTGAGAAAAGGTGGAATCATCTGAAGTCTCGAAGCCCAGAAGCTTCGAAGTCCTGTGGCCCCGATGCTCCGATGTCCCGGAAACCTGAAGCTTGAAGTTCCATAGTGATTATCAGCCATTGGATGCTAGGATATGTGGACTGTTGATCCACCCTACTTCATGAGTTCACCAATCCGACACTCCCAGAGAATTGTTGTGATGTTCTTTGAAATCCACCGAAGCCCAGAGACCGAAGTTTTAGGGCTCCGGATAAGTGCCCAAATCATAAGCGGTGGGTCACAACCGTGGTCACATGCAAACCAAGGGCTTAAGAAAGAAGAGGCTAGTTTCGAATGGTGAATTGTTACAGAACATAATGAGGATTAGAGATAGAATCATGGGGATTCTTGATCGATGCAGACCCACTGAAAATGGATTCTGATATTCTTTCTGTTGAATCAGATTGTTTAAGTTCCTATGAAAAATTATTAAAGACTGATAGCCTAACAAAAATCCGGTTGACTACACATTACTGCAGAGTTAAGAATTGATGGGACGAATTGAGTTGTTGCATAGTGTAGAGCATGGAGGAGGCACATGATGCTTACAGTTTGGAGGATGAAGTTAGAGGAATGGATGTACATTTGGGAGTCGAAGGATTGAAATCCAATGGGCATGGAGAAGAGATAGATAAATAAAGGAACATTATGAAAATCATTAAAATATTTCAAAAAGATGTACAAACTCACCGAGAAGATAAAAAAAATCTCATGAAAGCCAGGGAGAAATAGGGAGAATTCAACGTGAAGTTAATGTAGAGCCTGGAAATAATAGAAAAGAAGTTGGATAAGGAGAGTGGCTCAAGCAAATCAGGATGTCCTAAAAGAACAAGAAGTATTAGCCGACATCACCAGCATTCCCTGAGGCATTCCAATAAGAGAGCACACAACAACTCAAGTCCATCCCCTGTTAGGAAGCATAAGAGGTCTGGGTAACATGAGCTATGAGGGGAAATTAACAAAATCAGACCTCCTATGTTTGATGGGGAGCAGAAGAAGGATGAAGATGTAGAGACATGGTTGTTGGGCATGAGAAAGTATTTTCAATTGCATAATTATTCTTCTCATGCAGAAGGAATAATTTCCATCTATCAACTCAAATTGAAGGAATCTGTATGTTGGGATCTACTTGTGCAAGTACAACATGTCAGAGAGAAAAATGTTACATGGAGGGAATTCAAGAGACATTTTGAAAGGAAGTACCTAACTAAGAGGTATTATGAGAAGAAAATAAAAGAGTTCTTTGAACTCAAGCTGGGAAGTTTGTCCATTGATGAGTATGAAATAAGATTCTTAGATTTGTTGAAGTATGTTCCCTTCATCAAGGATGAGACAGTTAAGATTCAAAGGTATTTGAGAGGGCTGCCATCTTCCATCAGTGAAAAGATCCAGTACGATGATCCTAAAACTATGGAAGAAAGAATAAGGAGAGAAAAATTCTTATATGATCAGCAAAAAGAGAATCCTACTTTCCGAAAATCTTGGGAATACACGAAGAAGTTTAAGAGGGAATATTGGCAGAAGGGAAAAAAACCACAATTTTTCAGGAATAGTCCTCAAGGAAAACCGGGTTTGAGAGAGCCCAGGATGGTTGAAGTAGGTGGGAAAATGGCAAAGCAGACACCTATGGAATGTTGGGGTTTTAAAGGATATCATAGGTATAGAGTTTTTCCTCATAGAAAGGACAATATGAGAGTTGTTCACAATGTTCAACAAGTTGAAATAGTGGGGGACATGGGCATGAGAGTACCAAGAATATATGCAACCCTGGACAACAAGCAAGTCGAGTTTCAATCACACATGATTGAATTTGAAGTTATGATCAATAACCATGCATTTACTAATTTAATAGACTTAGGAGCTAGTCATAGTTACATTGATCCTAAACTTGTGGAAAGATTATGCTTGCCGAGAATCAGGCATGAGAAATCTTGGCTAGTACAACTGGCTATAGGAGCCAAGATGAAAGTTGTTGAGTCAATTAAATAATGTCCAGTGGGAATGAATGTACTATGTACCAAGGCAGATATGAATATATTACCTTTAGGATCATAGGTTTTCCTAATCAGTATGGACTGGTTGGACCAACACCATGCCATTTTAGACTACCATAACAAGGCATTCACTTGCTTGGATGATGAAGGAAATAAGAGAGGAGTCCAAGGAATTCCCAGGGCAATTGCTATTAGTGAAATTTTAGCAATGCAGCTGAAGAAATGGCACAGGAAAGGTTTTCAAATATTTGCAACTCATATGGAGAAAATATCTAAGGATAAGGTACCAACTCTGGAGGACCATGCAGTCCTAGAATATTTTGAACATGTGTTCAAGGAGGTACCAAGACTACCTCCAAAGAGAGATATTGATTTCTCTATAAATTTGATGCCTAATATTAGATATTGTCCTCACATAAAGGACAATATGAGAGTTGTTCACAATATTAAACAAGCTGAAATAGTGGAGGACATGGGAAGGAGAGTACCAAGAATCTATGCTTCCCTAGACAACAAACAAGATGAGTTCCAATCACACATGATTGAAGTTGAAGGTATGATCAATAACCATGCCTTTACTATTTTAATAGACTTAGGAGCTAGTCATAATTACACAAACCCTAAAGTTATGGAAATATTATGCTTGTCGAGAATCAAGCATGAGAAATCTTGGTTGGCACAACTGGCTACAGGAGCCAAGAGGAAAGTTGTTTCAGTTAAATCATGTCCAGTGGGCATGAATGGACTATGTACCAAGGTAGATATGAATATATTTCCTTTAGGATCATATGATTTCCTAATCGGTATGGACTGGTTGGACCAACAACATGCCCTTTTAGACTTCCATAACAAGGCATTCACTTACTTGGATGAGGAAGGAAATCAGAGAGTAGTCCAAGGAATTCCCAGGGAAGTTTCTATTAGAGAAATTTCAGCAATGAAGAGAAAGAAATGCTACAGGAAAGGATGTCAAATATTCGTAGATCATATGGAGGAAACATCTAAGGATATGGTACCAACTCTGGAGGACCATGCCATCCTATAAGATTTTGAATATGTGTTCAAAGAGGTACCGGGACTACCTCCAAATTGTGTTGTTGATTTCTCTATAAATTTGATGCCTGGAGTAGCCCCAATGCCAAAGACTCCCTACAGAGTGAGTACACCAGAGTTGAAGGAACTATAAATGTAGCTTGAAGCTATTCTGAAGAAGGGGTATATGCTATCCAATTGGGGTGCCCTAGTCTTGCTCGTAAACAAGAAATATGGAACAATGAGGTTGCACATTGATTTCAGAAAGTTGAACAAAGTGACTATAAAGAACAAGCATTCCTTACCAAGAATTGATGATCTCTTTGATCAATTGAAGGATGCAAAGATATTTTCAAAGATAGATCTCAGGTCAGGGTACCACCAGGTAAGGATTGAAGAGGAATATATCAACAAGACTGTCTTTGGAACAAGGTATGGTCATTATGATTTCACAGTGGTGCCATTTGGGTTATCAAATGCACCCACTATTTTTATGTGCTTAATGAATGGGATTTTTAGGGAATATTTGGACAACTTTGTCATTGTATTTCTGGATAACATCCTTGTATGTTCCAAGTTGGAAGAAGAGCATGAGCATCATTTGAGGATGGTGTTGAGAGTGCTAAGATATCATCAGTTGTATTCCAAATTGAGCAAGTGCTCGTTTTATCAAAACATAATTCACTATTTGGGGCATATCATATCAGAAGAAGGGATAGTCGTGCACCCTGAAAATATTGAGGCCATTAAAGGGTGGAAAACACCTAAAAATGTAACAGAATTCATATCCTTCATGGTCCTAGCTGGCTACTATAGAAGGTTCATTGCATGGTTTTTGAGAATAGCTCACCCCATCAATTCCTTGCAAAGGATGATGAAGAAATTTCAATGGACAGAAGAATGTGAAAGAAACTTCCAGTAATTGAAGCAGTGGTTAAGCAATGCTCCAATTACAAATACTGTAGATATGAATGAATATTTCATGGTTTTCACATACACGTGTAAAGAAGTAATGGGAGGAGTCCTCAGTCAGAATGGGTCTGTGATATGTTTTGAGTCCATAAAATTGAAAGAGCATGAAAGGCTCTATGCCACTCACAATTTGGAGTTGTCAGCCATTGTACATGCTCTAAATAAATTGAGACATTACCTCATGGGAAATAGGTTTGAGATTAGGACAAACCATCATGATCTGAAGTATTTGTTTGATCAAACTACATTGAATTCCAGGTAGAGAAGATGGTTAGAATTCCTCTGTGAATATGACTTTGATATCAAGCACATCAAAGGAAAGGAAAACAAAGTGGATGATGCACTCAGTAAGAGAGTGCATGAACTTCATGATACAACCATCAACATGTATCAGACGAATATTCAAGACATAATATCTGAGGCTACAAAAGTTGATTCACAGTACATGGAATTGGTAACAAAATTGCAACAAGGTAAAATGTAGCAGAAGGCTAAAGATTTCGAATTGGGAATTCATGGAATTCTCTTGTACAGAAACAGAGTTTATGTACCCAACTCTTTTGAATTGAAGAGTGCAATTTTAAAAGAAATGCACAATGTACCTTATGCAAGACACCCAGGATATCAATAAACAATTTCACCAGTCAAAAGCCAATATTATTGGCCAGGCATGAAGAAGGAAGTTGTTGAATTTATTGCTAAATGCTTGGAATGTCAAAAGATAAAGGTTGAGAATAGACACCCAGTTGGTTTTCTACAACCATTAACCATCCCTGAGTGGAAGTGGCAAGTGGTGACAATGGATTTCATCACAGGATTGCCCAGAACAAGCAAGAAGCATGATGCAATCATGATAGTAGTGGAAAAGCTTACTAAAGTTGTCCATTTTATTCCATTGAAGACCACTCACAAGGAAACTAATGTTGTTGATATCTATATGAGGGAGGTAGTACGACTACACGGTATTCCCAAGACAATTTTGTTTGACAAAGACCCAAATTTTACCTCAAATTTCTAGAGAGTACTATTCAAGGGGTTTGGAATGAACCTAAACTTCAACATAGCCTATCACCCTGAGTCAGATGGAAAAAACAAAAAGATTAAACCAAGTGATAGAATAAATGATAAGGATGTATGTAATGGACGAACCATCTAAATGGGAAGATTATCTACACTTGGTAGAATTTTCCTACAATAATGGATATCAATCATCACTGAAGATGATCTCGTTTGAAGCACTTTATGGAAGAAAGTGCAACACCCCAATAAGTTGGGACAATCTAGCTGTTAGGGTAGTGGTTGGGGAAAATTTGCTCAAGGAAATTGAAGAGAAAATGATGAAGATTAAACATAATTTGAAGGCTTCCGAAGATAGACAGAAAAATTATGAAAAAAAAGGTAGAAATCAAAGAGAGTTTAAAGTAGGTGACCATGTTTTCCTAAAGGTGAAAGAAAACAACAGTTTGCTGAAGCTGAGAAGCTATTCCAAGTTGGCAGCCAGATTTTGTGGACCATTTGAAATCCTAGAAAGGATTGGACCAATAACTTATATGCTTATATTTCTTGCAACCATGATTGTTCATAATGTATTTCATGTATCATTTATCAAGAAGTATATACATGATGCTAATCATGTGATTGATTGGAATGTGATCCAGGTGAAACAAGAAGGCGCTTTGCAAGTGCAACCTGTGCGCATACTCAACTGGAAGAGAAAATAACTCCAGAATTGAGTCGTAAAGTTTGTAAAGGTTCAATGGACCTGGTACAGTCCTGAGGATGCAACATGTGAGAATAAAGATGCTACGCAGACAGAGTACCCACATATTTTTAAAGATTTAGGAAATATTATTGTTGTTGTGTAAAGAATTTCACTAAGGACAGTGAAAAAATAAGGGGAGGGGATTGTAACACCCCAAGGCCAAGTGCCTGTTGAATTTTCATTATTCTTATAGGCTCGTGAGATGAGTGGTTATAAGATGAGAGAATTATGTGTTTATTAGGGTGGTGAGCCATATGTTAAGGCCAATGAGCCTGATTTTGTATATGTAAATACACACATATCATTATTAAAATTACACTGCTACGTGTAGACCCTCCACAAAGAAAGAGTTATGGGGGACTAAGCTCCACTAGGTGGGGAAGGGCATAAGTGTCTAGGAATATGGGCTAAGCTAGAGGGCTTAACTCTAGAGGAATAATATTATATTATTATTTTCTAGAAGTTAAGGTTTGATATAACGATGTTGTCCTAAGTTCCTGGAGGAAAGGGGGGATGAGTGTTAAGTGGAACTCATGCTTCTTCAGGGAGACATGTGTCAACTTGAGCACATGCATTTTTAGGTGGGAAAGTCAGCTCATTCGGGGGTTCACTCATGATGCTCATGAGTGTCACGATTCTCAGAACTGTCACGGATCCTTCACCATTGCATCTGTACTCGCACGAGGTTAGACACCCTAGAATAGAGCCACACTCCCCAATGATGCACATGTGATTGTAACCTGTAGTTAATAGATGTCAACTTGTGTGTTTTTCCTATGAAGCCCAACACATTTGTATTCACCTGACCCATACTGTGTCTTAGCATTTGGCTGTTGCCACTTTCTATGTCCATACCCATTTTCTGTTGTTGTTGTCACCCGTGTGTTAGTTGAATGTTGTTTCGGTATTTCTTAGGAGTTGAATTGAAGACGCAGGTTGCTAGGCCCATCAGAAAATCTCCCAGGTGAGAGAGTTTGTTGGGAAGTGAGTTCTCATAGAGGTATTCATGTAGAAGCTACAGTACTCTAAGACTTCTGGTCCAACCTGTTATTGAAGCCGAAGGTAAGGGAGGTGTAGTAGCCGATGGACTTGTATTAGTGAAGGTGTAACCTCCTAGGGTGGAGCAAGGATGTGGGGAATGAGGGTCTATGGGTTGTGGGATTAAGTGGATCATGGGGTAAAAAAACCTTCCTTTTGTTCTGTGCAATTTCCTTGTTGTCCTTGCCAAGCCTAGAATTCCCTTGCCCAGTGGAGTTTAGTCCTAGCTTGGGGATGACCCATTACTGAGCGTGATGAACAATGTGGTATAAGGTTGAGAGGTTCGTGGAAGGTCTACACATAGTTGGTGGTCACCTATTAAAAGATAAGTACCATTTCTTTGTTTGTTGTATGCTATGTATTTGTATTTGCATTATAATTAATGAGTAATTCATGTATATGTATGTTTCATGCATGTGTTAATGTTTCTTCTGCATGAACAAGTGTATGAGTAGAGTATTGACGTCTTTTTAATTGCATTAGATAAATACATATTTAAATATGTGAATACCAGATGTTATCTCTATCTTTCGGTTAAGTTTTATATGTGATTATTTCCACAAAGTTGCTCGGTGGCATGGCCTGGCCTATTGTTTATGGCCGGGAATTTCACAAAAATGGTATTAGAGAAGTAAAGGAAAATAAAAGGTTTCTTTGGTAGAGTTACCTAGATGGTGTCACTGATCGAGGGACGTTACAAATTGGTATCATAGAAGTAAAATAAAAGAAAAGGTTTCTTTGGTAGCGTTATCCGGACGGGGTCTCCGAACGAGGGATGTTACAGTTGGAAATATGCCACACAACATATTTTTGTGATTCAGGCTCTCCACTCATCCACTAGAAATCCCAACCTACCACACCACCGAGTTGCAATAACCCACAACTCCTCATTTGGATGGTCTACTCCATGCTCAAATTAGATACCATCTAACCTATTTCCACCTGCAATCATCACTGTATCTCCCTCTCAGAGATATCCATGTGACCTTCCCAATACAAGATCAAGAACAAGAACAACAATACTCCAATGTTGTATCGAAAATGTGTCTCAATTTGATCCCATTTTCTTCAGATCCCAAGCTCTGATACCATGTCATTTTTAACGTGAAACTCTATGTGACTAATTTTAAGATTTGAAAATTGCTTCCTAGTGATCTAACAGTAAAACCCTAGATGTTATCACTGAACAATTTCAGACTAAAAAATATTGACTAAAAACATATGCAGTGGAAACACAAAGATCAAATATGAATCATCAATATACATGAGAAAAAATTTCAGTTCTATAATCTTGTTATCATAAAAAATCCTAAGGGAAAAACCAACCCTCCCAACAAACACAATATCACCAAAAATATGAGGACAACCTTGTCCTCCAAGATCACCAAAAACTGAAAACAACCTTGTTCTCCATTAATTATACAAATAAAAAAAACAAACCTCAACAATATTATGAAAAACTCATTTTCCCATGAATCTGTGGTAGACCACATGTATGACCTGGTAATGTCACCTGTCAGCCTATACGGATCTATTCCTTCCCAAAAAATCATATACGTGATTCACCTTACTAGAAACCCGCGTATATATGTTGTTTTCTCCACTTCAAACCATGTATAAACTACAAGAGATTCTTCGTTATTCCACCCGTGTATATACACACCTCATCCTCTCACAAACCACGTAGTGTATGAAAAATTCATGTTGGAATATTGGTTGTTTTCATTGATGTCAACCTTAGTCATGGGTTTTGGACCGCAAGATTGATAAAGGTATTTGGACATGAAGGACAATGCACATGCATATACAAAACCCATGAATGTATAGTATACATCATGTTGTTTCTGGTGGTATGTGGAACATCACATGGATCGTCATGGTTGAAGAGAAATGATTTTTTGAAGATGACAAATTGAATTGAAGAAGGAAGTACATGTAGACCCTGAAGATAATTAAAGAAAAGAATTACAAAATAAGAAAGTTTCAGGTCAGACCTAATGTTAAAATGAAGTGACATAAATGGTATAAATAAACATCATTATACATTCATTTTGATACACGTCGAATTTCAAAGGAAATAAGAAGTAAAGAAGGATGGATTTCAAGGGAGGATGAAGTCTTTTGGTGATGTGATCTAAGGTATGCTATTTTTAGGTCATCTTACCATTTGTTCTATAACGTTTTTTCTAGAATGATTCAGATGATGAAATCACTATGGTATTTAGAAGACATATCAAGGTACCTCTGGTAAAAATTTCAGCTCTTGATTTGCTATAATTATGGAGATAGAATCTGTGGAAGAAAGGGTTTGTGACCAGTCCTGAAGCTAGTCAATAAATAGGTGTTCCGGGTAAAACAGTCATAACTTCTTCATAGAGAATCCAAATGATGTGGACAAATTTCATTGTAAAGAGTATGAACTATAGTTTCTTGTGTGTGAGTTTCAGAATCGGATGTTAAATCACAACGGGTTACCTTCAGTACAGTTTAACCACTGGAAGGAAGATCCTAAGAAGAAATGGAAGACAAAATTCCAAATGGGATTCCACCATTTTATGGAAGCAATTTTGAATACTGGAGTAACAAAATGAAAACTTACTTGAAATCTCTTGGGGAAGATGTTTGGTTCTCATTTTCTTTAGGATACAATGCTTTGAAGAAACCAAAGACCGCAGCTCAGAAGGAAGCAAAAATGAACAACAAATTGGCAATAGATACCATCCTAGATGGATTGAAAGATTCAGTGAAATCCAAGGTGGGATCATGTGCATCATCAAAAGATATTTGTGACAAGCTACAATACCTTTATGTAAGGGAAGATGTAGAATAAGAAGAAGAAGAAGAATTTGAAGAAAATTACAACATCTCAGATTTCAAAGAAGAAAATAGAGGTTAGTTCTTTTGCTTTAATTGTGAAGGAGTAGGTCATGTTGAATTTGAATGTCCTCATCCAAGGATTGAAAGAAATGACACTGAAGAAGAAAATTCCAATGAAGAAGAAGAAAATCATGAAGAAAAAATTATTCAACAAGAAAATGAGAATCTTAAAAAATTGAAGCACGTTGAGATTGAAAATAGCAAGCTCAAAGACATGCAAAGAAAACTAAGAAGTGCATTGGGTAGTTGTGAAAAGACAGTTGTAATCTTGAAGAAACAATCAGAATACTTTTAGAAACTAAGATAAGAAACCATTTCCTTGAAAACTCTACTCAAAGAAGAAAGAAGAATAAGAGAAGTAAGAAATGTCCAAATGAAGAAGAAATAAGAAGATTATGAGAAACTTGAACAAGAAGTTGTCTCATTGAGGAAGAGCTTAAGAAACTCTCAAGTGCCAAAAAGACTTAACACATCTTGGATGCATGGGTGAAACTTCATACAAATAAGATGAAAATACCAACAAGAAGGTTGACGAAAGAGCTACACAGATAGTTGATGAGAAGTGGACTAGGATACCAAAAAGAAGGAATGATTACAAAAGAGATGAATATCCAAGAAGAACTCCTACCTTCAGGAATCAAAGAAGATTCAATCAGTATGAAGGAAACTACAGAAGAATAGATCATGAAACCAGATGGACTACATCACAAAGAAGCCCACTTACTCCAAGGTATCAAAATTTCTTTCTTGGTCATTGTTATACCT
>ML784515.1:152629-169508 GCA_009831015.1 Picea engelmannii
TTTATATATATATATATATATATATATATATATATATATATATATATATATATATATATATATATATTAAATTGTTTTATACATACTTGCAATCAACTAGTATAAAAATCTTTATTTAATAAAGGTATCCCTTTTTCTAATTAAAATCAGTACTCAACTAATATAAACTAATATAGAAACTTTTATTTAATAAACATATCCCTTTTTCTCATTAAAAAAATCAGTAGTACGTACTGCATGGATGTTTGCTTAGTCATCATATTGACCACGATGTAATATTGACCACAATGATAAGCAAGTGAGTTATGGTGTACCACACGAAGAAATGATAGAATGAATCATATAAGAACTTCACAATAGTATTATGGAAAACATCCACACATATATACCTAAACATGTTTTGGTGGCAGTTAAACTAAAAAAAGAGAATGGAAGAATAGGATTAAAAGTAGAAACCAATATGAAAAATATTTTGGAGGAAAAAAAAACATGAATGTAAGAGAAAATAATATGGAATGTTGAATATGAGATAGAGTATTTGAAATATTCTAAACCAATTCATTTTTTTCTAAAAACTCATAATATTTTTGATATTATTAGAATGACTATCCCAAAAAACAAATTATTAGAGATAACAAAGAAAATAAGAAAAGATAGTTTATAAGTCTAGAAAAGCAATAAGGATAACAACAAGGGGAAATGCAATTAAAACTAAAGCACAAAATAATAGAAACTACTTTCAAAACCTAGCAGGTGGGAAGAAAACATGAAAATATCTTGCAATTTGAATGAGGGGACACAACACAAAAATATATATTCTTTGGTCCTATTGTCCTTTTTTCTCAAGTGTACCAAAAAATCTTGAGAGTATCAAGTTTTCAACATTAAATGGAGATTTATGAAAAAATTCATGGAATGGTTCACTCAATAGTAAAACCAAATAAAAAGGAAAATGTCATCACAATGATATCAAAAAATGATAAATACCAAAGAAGAAAGAGTAACAAAGAAAGGAAATACAATGATTATAATATGGAATTCATAATTAAAAAGAAAATATATGAAGAATGGCATAGAGCCACTAGTGAGAGAGAAAAATAGAAAATAAAGAGACTCCATATAGATAGGAGAAGAAAAATACATGCCATGGGGACTATAGGGATAAAAAGTTGCAAGAATTGACAGATTAGTTGTAAGAATTGACTTGAGAAAATTATCACATGAAGAATACAAATAATAGTCATAAAAATTCGTAATGCCCAAGGCAAAAAACAATAAACATCAATAAACAATTCATATAGGTAGAGTGGATGTGTAGATAAAATAGCTACCAAAACAAAACCCTCCATGGAAGGAGTGTCATTGCCTTCAGAAGGAGGCTCTCATCCATCGAATGTAGGCTCAAGATTGACCACATTGGGATCCAATTCATTTTTTCCATACATTATTTGTTCAAGATGATCTCATTTATATATAATAGGAGGGACATTTAAAAAATTATTGAAGCAAGGAATGTCTATGGTCTTAGTATGGGTCAATTTCTTCACCTTTATTTGCGATCTCTTACTTCTTACCCTAACTTTTGTTGAGGTGAAGAACCACCTGATTCTCTAGAGTTTCCAAAGTGAGAATGTGAGTTCCCTCCATGAGGCACCCCACTCATTGTACATGATGTGATGTTCTAGTAATACACCAACCCAAGCATACGCATCAATTTTATTTCAACTTTTCATGTTTACACTTAAATTTATAGATACATCTGGGAACATATTAAAGAGTCATCATGTTAGGTAAAAATTGTGTGTTGTAGTACATTTATGAAAACACATCCAATCCCTGTTTTGAAAAGATATAAAATATCAATTTTGAATAATTGTCATATTGTGTGGAATTCCACACCCAATGGGAGGAAATATTTTAAGAGGTTTGACTTCCATGTAATAATAGAGAAATTGATGATAGATATTATAAGCGAAGGGCTAGAAAAACTATGTGTATTTGTGATATGAGAAGAGATGGTTTAAAGTTTTATTTTTTCCATAAAGAGGATACTTGATATGGGGGAGATAATAATTTTAGACTTTAGCCAATAAGAAGACCTCAATGAATTAATGATTAGGAAAAACAAACCCTTTTAGGTTCCATACACTTCTTCTAGATGGATTTTAATCAATAAATCAATGTTTTATATTTTTCGTGCATCATTACCCTAAAAAATGATATTCATTGGTATCCACTAGTCATATTATATTCATTGAATTATATCTATTGATTACATATCCAATCCTTCCACGATACTTCTAGTCCCCAAAAATCAAGCTTAAGAAAAATATTATATGGAATTAAACACTACCATTTTTTAATACATTTATATCACAAGAATCAATAAGCTTAATAATATTTTTAAAGTCTCCTAAATCTTTCAATATCTAAACTTATTATCATAGATATTTGTAGAGAAATGGATTTTTTTAAACAATCTTATGTCTAAAATAAACATTTTTAGCCAAAGGTTTTTCATTGTAGAGAACCAATGGTAACCACCATATACAATGGTCATTGAATGAATTCCCTTCCCTTCCATTAGAGAATCAATTTTCTAGACCAATTTATACTTGGTGTCTTTCAAGACCCACTAAATTCAATTAGGTACAAAAGAAACCTTTCATATTGATAGCGATTGGGCTATGTTGTGTTGGCACCAACAACTTTGTTTTTCTTGTTTCATTGCTGAAAGTGTCAATTTTTCCACAAGAAATAGGGGACCGACCCTGCTCTTATGTTCCATGGCTGAGCATTTCAAATCGTTTTCCCAACTTTTTCCTAAGTTTTCAAACTCAGTATCTTGGTCTCGGCGAATTAACCTTTTCCTTGCCGATACATGGGACTCACTAACATTAACTTATCATTTTATTAGCTTGCGAATTAACTTAAATTAAAGGTTAGCTTGCGAATAAACCTTTTTCTTTGTCACTGAAATGCTTGAACGGGTATAGCACTTGGAAAGTTTTGATAAGTTTGAGTGTATCGACGTTGATTAAGTTTCAGTCGCTAGCGACCAAACCATTGTCATCACCAATATGAGAAGGGCCCCGCTCCTAGTGCCTTTGCTTCACGTATCGGTGAGGTTAACCTTTTCCTTGCCGATAAACTAAAATAGCCCCATGCCTAGTGCTTGGTTCGTGACAATCACAACATGCCTAGTCCATTACCAATACACACCTCTCCCTAACTGGGAGTGATTGTTTATTTTATGCCAATACCTAGTTTATCTTCCTCCCCTTGAACGTTGAGCTAAAATTGGCTAAGTCTCTTTACAGTGTGAGTGGATAATTTCTCTTTAGATGTCGATACGCCTTTCCATGTCAATGAGGATGAGGTTTACGACATCGATACAGGCGTGTATCGACACCAAAAACATTAACTCTCCAATTTTGCTAGAAAGGCCTTAAAATAACTGAGATTTAAAACTAAGTCAGTCATCTCTTTCTCCATTCTTTTCCTTGTTAAAATAGTTAGGAGTTGGTGTTTCTATCCAACAATTGGTGTTTATGGTGAACTAATGATAAAAATGTTTTTACAAATTCGAACATGTCACCCCTCAAGTGATCACAAAATGACAACAAGACCCTTGTTCAAGAGGCCTCTACAAGTGGAAGGTTCCGTGAAGAAGAAGTAGACACCCGAGAACACATATATGATGACATTAAAGGGGTCATCGATAAAGAAACTTCAATCAAATGGGTTGAGGTTTACCAAATTTTCAACAACCAAAGCTTTTCCCAAGGGGTAGAATATGGCTCTGATATGAAGACATTTAAAAATATCAAAAAGTCCAAGTTATATAAGGTAGCAACACACACATCAATATTTCCTTGCACATTGGCCATTTCATGGATAGTGACGTGTGTGGAATTGGAGACCAAGTACATCCTCAATTTCAAGGAGCACCCGATAGCATCTTTTGAAGCATCAACTATAACTTCCAGCTACAACTTGGATAGTGGGTAAATATCATTGGATGAAAATATTATAAGAAAGTTCCCTCTTAAGCCAAAATGTCTTTTAAAGGCTTGATAAAAACCCAACAAATCGTTCAAATAAATTTCCCCAAGAGAGTATCCCACCAACTTGTTGAAAACACCTTACCAATATGCGGTGGGGATGTTGTCTAGGTTATATGGAGAAATTGATGCTTAAAAATTCCTAATAACATGGGTGCCTCTTATTTACAACATCACAGATGTTGAGTCAACCTTCAACTAGGCTGACATTCTATCAACATCCCTGGAAGAATCTATCAGAGAAGTCAAAGAAACCGTACCTAAGCAATTCCTGAGTTTTCACATGTCCTCTTATCTCTTGGATATTGTATGCATCTGTCATGCATATCCCCAGATGGGAAGTGCTCAGTAGCCAAGAAACCCCCCAATCCAAATTTACTGCAAGGTGCTCTAGGAGCACAAGTATAGGATGGAATATCACAAGATCTATGATCACTTCCTAGCACCTCTATACCAGCTTATATTTGACTCACCTATGTTGTGCATGACAGATAAAGCTAATCCAAAGGATAGGATATTGGTACCTCTTGGAATATGGAACATACTTAAGAATATATTGAGCCACAAAATCTCCACATTTTCTTCCAAGATTCATTCTAGACAAGATGGTTTTGTAAGAAATTTCTTATCAGAACGTGGTGCATAGATTCGATGCGTCTCTCGACAGGGAACAAATGCTATCATGCCTCCTCTACAACTATGGGTTGGGTCATACACCTTCGAGGATGTCAAAGAAGCTCAGAACAAAGTAGAAATATTGACATATTCCCATTTTGGAGAGGAAAGATTCTAGAGGCATGATCCTTTGGATGTGGTAAAGAAACATTGGATCAACCACAAGCACATATGGGAATACATGACATATGATTGGAAAGAAGAGGAAATTCATTGTCATGCCAGAACATATCATGATGCCATATTCAAGTGAAGGGAAAACCCATTGGGCAGAGTTTTAGATGAACAAAGACACGAAAATCCTAGAAGAAATCTAATGAAGAAGTAACAATGGAAACAACCACAACCAAAGCCACAACCTATGACTCAGTAACAACAACAACAGAGGAGTAAATAAAAATAAAAGCATCTTAATTGTCTGAAGTAGAAGAAAACAATAAAATAAAATAAGAGGAGGATGAAAAGAGAAAATAAATATAATTCGAAGATGCGGTAGTAGCCAGGTTAGGTGCTAAACAACAAAGAAAAAAGGAAAAGGTGCAAAATAAAAAGGAAGATGCAACTGAACATAAGCGAAAACAAGATTAAATTGTAGCTTGAGGAATATACCAAGCAATCACAAAAAATAAGACAACCAAAGAATCCAGAATAAAGGTGGAAGAGGAGGATAAGAGAAAACAAGATGAATAAGTGATAAAAAATGTCACTTCCCCCATGGACATGGACATCCTAGGATCTTCAATTGATTCCCCTCTCACTGGTGAACACTTTTCACTCGATGAACTTGGAATGAGACTCTTCACGTGCTCCAAGGATCCCAAGGTGCCCAATCTAAACACTTCCAGTTTGATAAGGCATTCGACATAATAGTACATCAACAAACTAGGAAACTCCTAGTCACAGGGAAATCTCACCTATCAGTGGTTACATAAACCATTGTGACAGAAGATGTTAGGAAGCACCCTATCTAAATCACATCAACTTCTGTGTCCTTCACAATGGAATGCGAGCAAACTATGAAATACCTATTCCAAGAAAACCAAGAGAAAAATGATTGAATCAAAGAGTTGGAAGAAGAAATTAGGCATGGAAAAAGAGATAAGAAGATCCTTGATAATTTTTATTGTGTGTCAAAAGAGACAGAAATGAAATTCACAATATGGAAACTTTCATGTATGCAAACCTCCAAGTTTTCTGACAGTTGGCTCCTCAAACAATGGCCCAACACATCTTAGTACAATCCAAGAATGTAGAATCCACTGCCATTAGAGTGGGTATGAATGATATGTACAAGTGGATTGATAAGAAGCCAGATGCCCCAACCGATTTTCCCCACATATCAGAGTGAAGAGAAAATTTGACTATGTATCTCTTGATAATTTCAATAAATATGGGGAGAAGGTCAAAAAGGAAATAAACAATTCACTAGAAATTTGTGCACAACTCCATAAGGAGACACACTTTCTAACATAGAAAGGACACCCACCACTGATTAAATCACATGGGAAAACAAAATCAAACAAACACATTTTTTAATAATTCGAGTGGAACATGAATTAGAGGCAAGTGGATGCTCGAGCTACGACCAGAGTAACAATGGATATGATTGACGAGCACCTCATCAAGCCATCCAAAACACAAAACATGGTTCAATATTTCATGGTCAACTTTATGAGAGATATGAAAAAACTCTCACAAACCTCAACTGCTCATGAAGCTTCCCTAGAGACGCTCCTATTCTGTAGATTCGCCGCCATTACAGTATAACATGGAGCTTGGAAAGCTTACTTGAGAGACAAGGACAAATGAAGAAAGAAAAAAAAACTAATTCAAATTTTTCCAAAACCACCTCCTATTTTGTCTTTTTTCCAACTATAATTAGTTTTGTCTTATTGTAACACATGTCAAAAACATTTTAGAGAGAAAGCTCAAGAGACTTGTAACTGCTTCTTGTAGAAATCAAGAAAACCCCCTAGGTAGTTACTGAAAATACTATAAGTAAACGAAGAGACCCATTTTGAAAGGGCTCTTCAATCATTCTAAATTTGGGAACTATTTTTTGAAGTAATACTTAGAAACCCTTAGGGACAATTTTGATAGAAATAATTAATATTTTTGATGGATAGTTTTCTATGAACTATTTCTAGTAGGTTGTTATGTTGTTTTTATGTGTTGTAAGAATTCTATTTTGTTTATAGACTTATCTTGTGTGAACAAAACATTTCCTGCGGTTGGTTTCTTTTCTCTTACTATTTATCCTGAGATGATGAGTAGTTTATGCATATGATTTCATAGCTTGGACTAATCTGATTATGTCTTTGTATGCATGTGTTATCCAACGATGCTGCTTCTTAACAACTATCTGGAAGAAGTCTCCACAGGGATTAGTGCCATTTCTGGCTATGCATTAGTTACTGTAGTTTCTCCTAGCTGGGATATGATAGATTAGATTTTATTTATGCAAGTAGTTAGTTTTCATCTTCATTATCTATTGCATTCATAAATATTCTTTCATCCCCCAAACCTAGTAATGGTAGTTGGGCTAGAATCTAGATGGGTCTCCTAACCCAAATGGTGCATAGTCTAATCATGACCATGTACCGACGGGTACCCCTATCTGTTGAACACAATATTTCCCACATCAACAAAATTCACACTAGAAGGAGGGCCCAAGTTGTATGGCTAGCGGTAATATTGAATTACTGCATGGTCAGTCCTCTAATAACATTCCCATTGAACAAGAACCGCTAGATACTTTTCCTAAGTAGTAAGATAGCTTTGAATATTCTAACCCTATTTTCAAAATTCTTATTATTAAAAGTCCAGAAACCAATCTCAAGGATTTCCACATCATTCCTAATGTAGAGTATTTTGAAAATCAACAGATTAGTCGTTCTTTCTCCAAATCACTTGGTTGCTTACCCATAGATTCAGTGTTACCTAGGAGGAGAGATACCCATAGACCTATGAACGAATTCAAAATTATTGTTGATTCCATTGAGGATTTGTTTGAGACTTATTTACAATAAATACATCTACCCATGGACCAAATACCTCCTACACATCCAGGTCCTACCCCTCCCGATTTTGAATACCACTCTGAAGATAAACATTCTAAATTTGATTCTGACGGCAGCATGACTAGAAATAAAAATGTAGTCCCAGGATGGATGTCTCAAGGATCCTTAAACATACCCTGAATTATGCATTAATTGTCTAAATGTACATAAATACTTCTTTCGAAGTTTGACCCAAACAAAGATTGTTCCCTGGAAGATCACATCAATAAGTTCAATTTAGCCTTCCGTCTTCTTGACATCTGCCACAAATATGTGGTATGTAGGATATTCATTTATAATTCAAAGAACAAGGCCTCTACATGGCATTATAATCTCCCAACAAAATCCATAACCTACTGGGATGATTTTGAGAAATCCTTCCTCAGTAAGTTCAGAGACGATAAAACTCTTGCAGCCCTGTTCAAAGAACTGGTGGCTATAAAGATGGAGAATAAGGAGAAGTTGAAGGATTTGAATCAATGTTTCACTAACATGTTGAATAGATTTCCTATTTATTCTTCCCCTATTGAATCTTTAACAGTGGAATATTACACTTCAACATTACACCCCTCTGTAGGCATGGTTGTTAAACAAGATGGAAAAGTGACTTTAGCATAGAATTTTGAAGAATCTATAGAGGTTGAGAAATATTTTCTATCTTTTGGAAGCCATCCTATATATGAGGAGACCAAAATACCTACGAATAAACCTTTACTCCTAACAAATCCTCTTGAAAAATAACCCAAAGACTTAGATAGCGTAGTCAAGCTAGTTAAAAAGTTGTCCAATGAGGTAGTAGATCTCAAGAAAAATGTTGGTAAAGGATCTTCCAAATAGAAACCTTTTTGCCCATTTTCTCAAAGAATGATAACCCACCTAAGCCACTAGATACCCTTGGTATTACGTCAAATATTGATGATTTTGGAATGGACAATTTTTTTTCCTATCACCAGATGAACCATTCTGAAAAGACCTATCCTTAATGGATTAATTCCATGACCCTAGTCATCAATCAATTGTTAGATCAACAGGAAGTTTTCGATGACAAAACTAAATAAACTAAGAAGGAAGAGACCACTGAGGACAAAGTCTCTTTAGAGGAATCAACCATGTTTTGTTGGGACTATTTTTTAGACTCAAACGATGAACATGTTGAGGATATTGATGTAGGAGATACCCAGATCCAAAAATATTCTCCCAAAGAGTACAACTTGTGAAACAAAGGGGAAGTAGATAACAGCCATATACCTTCAAAAATTTTCCCTACCCATAGAAAAATAACTCCTCCCATAGCTACTTAGAAGCCAAACCATCTGGCACATGCCAGTAGTAATCCCAACACTTCAAATGAAAAAAAAAAACCGATGAGATCTAAAACTCATGCCTTATAATATAAATTCATTGAGGATTTGAATAAAACCAAAGACAATATTTATCTATATGACATTTTTTCACTTCCTAAGAAATGGGATCTCATTCTTGACACATTCAAGCCCACTAACTCTCAGAAAAAGGATTTTTGTTGTAGCTAGAAACACTT
Source organism: Picea engelmannii (assembly GCA_009831015.1). Taxonomy (NCBI): domain Eukaryota; kingdom Viridiplantae; phylum Streptophyta; class Pinopsida; order Pinales; family Pinaceae; genus Picea; species Picea engelmannii. The sequence continues at coordinate 161,968 of ML784515.1, forward strand.
CCAAGGATGTTGAAATTAAAACAAAAAAAAAAGTAGAAATGAAGTCTATTGTGGACGTAGCTAGTATAGTGTCACACTCTATATCCCAAGTCCTACCCTTCCTTCTCACATTTGAAATTTTCATTTTTAATGCACACAATTTCTTAGCAGACTCTGACCCCTCTTTGGATGCAATTCCTTACTTAGTCTGTCAAAAGATAAATGTTGTCCTGAAAAAGAGCACAACCTTAATCATCTAGTTAGATAGATAAAATGTTAAAGTAATGGTTGAAATCAATTATGTCATTATTAGATTATCCTCTAATCCAAGAGTACATCAAGTTATTGATATCAATGTAGTAGATATTCCTGAAGCTTATGGTTTATTGTTGAGTAGGGATTGGTCTAGGAGACTATAGGGCTACTTCTCCACAGAATAGACTCATCTATGGATACTATACAAGGGAAAGACAAACCAAATCAAAGTGGACAGTGAGCCCACATGAAGCACATGGTAATTGAGCCTAAAGGTAGGAACAAACCTATTAGTTTCACTCATACTCCATTGGAAAATTGTTTTTTATAAGATAACCATGGATGATATACAACAAAACCATCTTCACTCCAATTAGAAGAACAATATGAACTCTTTCATTGCACTCAGATCGAAGCAAATGACTATAATATAGTAGAATTATATAATTTTTGTTTTAGTAACTCAATTTTAGGTACTAACATTTGGACATTGTTCTTTGATGGCTCGAGATCACCAAAGGGAGCTAGGGAAGGTTGCCCCCAAAAATCACAAAAATATTATATGTTGTCTCCTAGATTTTGAATGCACCAACAACACTACTGAATACAAACCTTGGTCCAAGATCTGAAAAGGGATATTTACCTCAAGGTAAAATTCCTACGAGTTTTTGGCGATTCAGAAATAATCACGAGATAGGTAAGGAATAATATACACTACCTGTCTCCCCATATTAATAATCTACCAGCAAGAGGTATGGAACCTAATAAATCCTTTATATTCCTATAAAAATACTACCATACCTCATTTTTAGAATTTTTTTGTCGATAATTTAGCTAATCTATCATCTATATTCACTCCTCTGAATAATAGTTTTATAATAAAAATTATTTTCAATCCTTCTGTACCCAACAATGTCACCAACCAGAGGGTGTTCAACAATGACTCTTAGCTGATAGACTTCCTTACGAATGCTGACATGTTTAAGGATTTTGCGATAGATGATTAAGTACACCATCAAAACCTACAAGATTACCAAGATGGGGAAAATAAGATCAAGAGTAATTGTATCCCAAAAAATGTATTGTTTCTTGAAAGTATTTTCGATCTATAGTCCCTATTAAGAATAGCAGTAAATCCAAGGACGAATAACTCAACCAATATGCACAACTTGGTCGATCTAGGAACTCCATAACAACCAAATTTTATTACCTTAGGAACTTGTTGTTCTTAAGGTAAGAAACATACTTTCACACATTTGTGTTGATTTTTCAATAAGCTAGGTTAAGCATGAATTTCATTCCATTTTTTCACTTAACTTAACCATAGACAATAATGTTGAAACAACCAAGATCACAAGAAGAAACACCATGCACGATAACACAAGAAGTATCCTGGGAAACCATTCTCAACAAGGGAAGAAAACCCAACCAAATCCTTTGCTATATTCTTCAAGAGAAATACCTTCACCACCAAGAAAGACCTAGCCCACAAGAGGGTGCTCAAACCCTAGAAGAATAGCGCCCAAGAGAGGTGTTCACTTTTCCCAAGTAAATGTACTTGCTGAAATTTCCAAACTCACATGAAAGATGTGTTTCCACAATGGGGATTTTACCTTTACTTATACTAACCTAAACATGTCAACATAAGTGTCTATTGGCTCAACAAGGCAGACCTCTCAAAGTAACATTATAATTATAATTATTATTATAATATTATAATTAATATTAACCAGATTAATTATCTTTTACATTTTTTATTAATCACATTAAGATGGAGCCGACCTGTACCCTTTATATTACAAATAAGGTTACAGGTAGGTCTGAATCTTGAAAAATATATAGAAAATGGATCTAATACACCCACTAGTGCTCATCCACTAGGGGAACATCCATAGGGATGTCATATCTCTGGTTCACTGCATTACACAGAAGAACCAGATCTTCACACGTTCACCTGTGCTCATCCACAGGCATGTCCACTCTACAGATATTCTTTCCCACTGTCTCACACAGGAGAATCATCTGGAGTCTTCTCGTAAACTCTACTTCTCATAGGAATCTAATACATGATCTTCATTTCTGCTCACATGATGATGCACCCAACACTTTGGGATTTCACACGTTCATCTTGTGCTCAGCCACAGGAACGTCTAACTCAACAGATCACCTTTCCCACTGGATAATCATCTGGAGTTATTCTCAACTCTTTGAATGTAGGAGGTCATCTCTACATTCCTAGGTCTGTCTCATGAAGGAACCACATACCCATCTTAGGAAATTTCTCTCAGGTTTATAAGCTGAGATAAAGACTCACGTAGCTTCAATGATCCACATCTCACATGATTGTAAGCTAGAGAATGTATCACATAGTTGCATTCATCAACACTCCCTCTCAGCTAGGGAGGCATTCTTTATCATGCGAAGTGTTACATATATGTATTTTGAGTTTTGTCTTTGCTGGAGTTATCGACACTCCCTCTCAACTAGGGATCCATTCTTCATTAATTTAATTTGGTGAAGATATATTCAATATGCTCATGTGTAGGAAGGTACTGCATGTGTATGATTTTCCTATGCATCATAACTTTGATATAAGGATATTTCATCTCATCGTATTTTGATCCATCAGGAAACACTGGTTTCTCAAGGAGATTTACTCACGACTCTTGGTTATCATCGTAGGATCCATCTCATGGTCAAGTAAATATGTCAGAATCTTGTGAAGCTACATTGCTTTGCACACTCGATGCTATATACTCTGCCTCTGTGGTACTCAAGGGCACATAGTTTTGTTTCCTGCTGCATTAAGAAACCATGTAAAAATTCATGATAGAAAATCAATCGAATGTTCTTTTCCTGTTCAATGTACTTTCTACTCAATCTGAATCGACATATCCTGCACACTCAAGTTCACACCGGAGGCATATCTTAGGCCATATCTCGTATATATCTCAATACATGTTTTGTTGTTGTCTAGTGAGTCTGTCTCGTTTGACTCATGAAATGACTAAGAACATTCACTGCATGGCATGAATTAAGTCTGGTGTTAACCAAATACATCGATGATCCAATCATCTGTAGATCCGTCTCGTTTGAATCATCATCAATATTCTTCTTTAAATCCATCACGGTGGATTTTTCATTCTGTCATACTGAGCTTCTTTAATATTTTCACTGTATATTTTTTTTGACTCAGGAAAATCTCATCGGTCCTATGTCATACTTCTTGTCCCAAGAAGTAGTGCATCATACTCAGATTCTTCATCTCAAATTCAGAAGTCAAGGATTACTTGTATCCAACAACAAGGATTTTAGGATCAAGCTCTCGTCACCAACACTCTAATGATATAGGTTTGGATCAACAACACTCTTGCTGAAATACAAACTCATCAAGAATCTATCTATCTGATATAGTTTCCAACTTATGGATGGTAGTACGAATGGAAGTGTATCGGGTTGACTGGATCAAGTGTCTCATCATAGAAAACTCCCTTTGTTTGTGAGAAACCTCTGGCTATAGATTTCGTTTTGTATTTTTCAACACTTCCATCAACTGTATGCTTGATCTTATAGATCCACTTAGAAGTTACCACTGAATTCCCTTCTGGTCCCTGAATAATGTCTTATACATCATTATTTAAGATATACTGGTACTCTTCTATTATGGAATCTTCCCATACATGTTCTCTTTTTGCTTCTCTAAGACCAAGAAGCTCATCATCAATGAAGTGGCTCATGAATGAAGGATAGATCGAAAATCTCTTTTTCTTTCTCTGGATGTGCCTTAAGAGGCTTGTATGTTTCTCTGCCTCTCACAAAGTGAGTCTAGGTAGGCCTTTTATGCCTTACTACAATATCTCTGAACATATCAACTGGAGCAACTGGAATAATGTCTCTCTCCCTCTGAACTGTTGAAGAGGGAAAAAGTATTGTCTTACTGTCAATCTCCATCTGAGATTCTCTGGATATTTGAAAGATTGTCTCTTCTTCAAGGGAAACGTCTCTGCTTGTATGAATTTGTCTATGACCAAGGATGTTGATTTAGAATGTCTTTGAAGATTCACTGTATCCTTTCTTTCTAAAGGATATAGCTTGGACTTTTTCTTTGTGGGTACATGAAAATACATTGCGAACCCAAATAACATGAAGAGTTCAATATCAATCTTTATTCCGGTGAAGACTTCTTCGGGAGTTATGTTTTTCAAAGTATAGTGAAGACTCTTGTTTTGAACATATACCGTGTCATGCATGCTTCTTCCCATAGAATCATAGAATGATTTTTATTTATTGCATTGATTGCCTCAATGATGGTTTTATTCTTCCTCTTTCTCAAATAGTTTTGACTCCCTCTGAGTCAAGTGACTCCCTCTGAGGGATAGACATCTTCCTTTCTTATTCACCTATCTGGAAAAAACAAAAGAAACCAAAAAATAATATCTCGTAAAGGAGAATAATGAGTACATCTCTAGAATCAAAACAATTTGGGGATGTTGTCACGGCTACAACACTTACTTGTAACGTAGAAAACTTTAGAAATATAGGTTAGAGGAACGACAATTATAACAATCAAACCTGGAGTCTTCACCTCTAGTGTGTTGCTCCTATGAATGCACCGAGATCCATCTTGATCCATGACTTCAACAAAAAGGTTCCTTCCTCATGTAATTATCCTCATGAAAATGATGCAAATAATAAATATACAAGTGCATACTTGAGGGTGATGATATGATTTCACCAATGACACCTGGTTTATCTCTGTCCTTTAAGATTTTCGTGAAGAAGATAGTCACAGTGTTACCTTTTTTCATATTACTAATTTAAAGTTGGCCTTTCAATGTAAGAGTTTGTGTATATGATTGGCTTCCTTGTCTTGTCATCATCTTCCTTCCATTCATCAATAGCTTTGTTGATCATATTTTATATTCTTCACAAACCCTTGTTAACTGGGCTAGAAAACCTCATGGATAGGCTAGGCTAGCAACCTTAGGTTTTTTTGGGCTTATGAATGCCAAAAATAACCCTTGAAAGTTAGAAGAACACATGTAATCTTGAATGATTTTTCAAAGAGCTGAAGAAACCCTAAAAATAGAAATCTACAGAAAATTGCAAAACCCTAGACACCATAGGGCCAAAATTTCAAAATGCTCAGAAATTCATTCTGAGAGTCTCTGGAGGTGCACTGGAAAATGTTGTACTCTCCCATGAAAACATTTACCTCAACGTCCAAGTTTTAGGGGTTGAAACACTAAAAAGAAGAGGGTCGTACGAATTTTCTGGAAACCCTAGGAGGGTCGTATAGTTTTGCAGAAGAGGAGGGATGACTGGTAAAAGATTGTAGCTTGTGCAATGGGTTATTCAAGACCTATGCTCTGAAACCATGTTGATTTTTCAATAATCTAGGTTGATCATGAATTTCATTCCATTTATTCATTTAACTTAACCATAGACAATAATGTTGTAGCAACCAAGATCACAAGAAGAAACACCATGCACAAGAACACAAGAAGTATACTGGGAAACCCTTCTCAACAAGGGAAGAAAACCCAACCAAATCCTTTGCTATATTCTTCAAGAGAAATACCTTCACCACCAAGAAATACCTAGTACACAAGAGGGTGCTCAAACCCTAGAAGACTAGGTCCCAAGAGAGGTGCACACTTTTCCCAAGTGAATTTACTTGCTAAAGAAGGTCATACTCTCCCATGAAAAAAAATTCCTCAACGTCCAAGTTTTAGGGGTTGAAACACTCAAAAGAAGAGGGTCATATGGATTTTATGGAAACCCTAGGAGGGTTGTACAATTTTGTAGAAGAGGAGGGATGACTGGTAAAAGCTTGTATCTTGTGCAATGGGTTCTTCAATACCTATGGTCTGAAACCATGTTGACTTTTCAATAAGCTAGGTTAAGCATGCAGTTGATTCCATTTTTTCATTTAACTTAACCATAGACAATAATGTTGCAACAACCAAGATCACAAGAAGAAACACCATGCACAAGAGCATAAGAAGTATCCCGGCCAAATCCTTTGCTATATTCTTCAAGAGAAATACCTTCACCACCAAGAAAGACCTAGTACACAAGAGGGTGCTCAAACCCTAGAAGACTAGTGTTCAAGAGAGGTGTGCACTTTTACCAAGTAAATGTACTTACTGAAATTTCCAAACTCACATGAAAGATGTTTTTCGACAATGGGGATTTTACCTTTACTTGTACTAACCTAAACCTGTCAACAGAAGTGTCTATTGGCTCAACAGGTCCGACCTCTCTAAGTAACATAATAATAATAATAATAATAATAATTATATTATAATTGATATTATACAGATTAATTATCTTTTACATTTATTATTAATCACATTAAGGTGGGGCCAACCTATACCTTTTATATTACAAATAGGGTTATAGGTAGGTATGAATCTTGAACAATATATAACAAAGGATATGATACACCCACTAGTTCTCATCCACTAGGGGCACATCCATAGAGATGTCATATCTCTGGTTCACTACATTACACAGAAGAACCAGATCTTCACACGTTCACCTATGCTCATCCACAAGCACGCCCACTCTACAGATCTTCATTCCCACTGCCTCACACAGGAGAATTATCTGGAGTCTTCTCATCAACTCTACTTCTCAGAGGAGGCTAACAAATCATCTTCATTTATGTTCACATGACGATGCACCCAACACTTTGGGATTTTGTTAATGTTTATGCCATTATTATAGTTCTTTTCATTTCAATAGATAATAGCAACGAGAAATACACATTCACAAGAGACACAACATTTATCCTGGGAAACCCTCTAGGGGAAGAAAACCCAACAAAAACTTCCTTATCATAAATTTCCAATACAATGTCAAGAGATAACTCAAACCAATATAGATAGTCCTCTCCAAAATATGTGCCACTCTTCTCCCTCTCTCCAACTGGTAAGTTGCAGCTTGCCTCTTAAGAATGAACAAGTGAGTTGTGTGATAAAGTGAGGCGCTAGCCTCTCTATATATACAAGATTGGCACATGTGAAGGGTCTTCACTGGTAGGGCCGACCTCTCACTCTGGGTGGGTAAAACCACCTTTAATTTATTTCTGGGTCTCAATAATAACTACTGGCGCCGACTTCTTATTCTTCCTATTACAATTGTCCGTTGATCAATCCACAAAAGGGGATTTGGTCCTAATACAATTACCGACATGATTAATCCATAATGGGGATTAATCCTATGAATAAAATAACAATAATAATAAGAATACTCTTTGCAGTTACATTATTTCAACACTCCCCCTTAACAAGAAGGGTATT
>ML784515.1:178858-195104 GCA_009831015.1 Picea engelmannii
CACCAAATATGGTCCAAATTTAAAGGGATACTATTGTGATCAACCAAAAATGGGCTTGGCCAAAATATCTCTCCTACCTTATTCAAATTTGTCTCATCACATTATATACTTATAAATATGCGGGACCTTCTTCCTCTCCCTCTAGGATATGCATGGGAAGTTTTTTTATTCTTCAAGTCTTGTTGTTTAAACGTTTAATGAAAAAAACATGGCTTCACCCAGTGTGTCGCCAGTTGTTTTGTTGGCACCAAAAACTTCCATTTTTCTTGTTTCATTTCTCAAACAATCAATTTTTCCCTGGGAAATAGGGGCCCTACCTCTTCATGTCTCAATAGTTTGTATCTTGTCATGGAAGTTAAATTTTCCTTATGTTCCTTGGTTGAGACTTTAAAACCTTTTTCCTAAGTTGTTTCTAAGTTTTCAAACTCACTGACCCAGTCTATATCGATCGAGGAAACGTTTTCATTGCTGATACAACTAGTATTGGTGAGTTAACCTTTTCATCATTGATACATAGGAATGCCCAACACTTAGATAATTTGGTTTATGTCCTTTTTGTATCAACGTTGACTAATTTTTTATCGCCAATACATCGGTGTCCATCCTTTATCTGTCATTGAAATACTTGAACATGCATAGCTCTTGGAAATTATAAACAAGTATGAGTGTATCACCATCGATTAATTTTTAGTCACTGATACACTGATGACTAAACCATTGTCATCAACGATACGAGAAGGGGACCTGCCCCTAGTGTCTTTGTGGATTATTTCTTGATGTATCAACGAGGTTAAAATTTTCCTCATCAATGCACTAAAATAACCTTGCACTTGGTTCCTTTTGTGGTTAATTTCTTCACATATCGGAAAATTTAACCTTTTCCTCGTTGATCCAATAAATATTCCACGTTCAAAAAATAATTTTCCACCCATTTATAGCATCATTCCTAGATCCTAAGGCATGAAAAAGTTATAAAACCCTTTTTGGGATTAATTTATTCACTTTCACGTAAGTGCTTTTAGAAGGAGCCCCATGAGTGAAGCACTTAGCAAGAGAATTGACCTCTCACCCATGTGCCAACGTCCAATTTATTGGTAGGTGGTCCTCACCCTTGCATGTGCCATTTCCTTATTTTTCAGTTTCGTTTTGATTTTTCGTATAGGTAGGCAATAGGTTTTGGCCATAACCAAACCATTCCTTCCTTTTCCTTGGATGATGCCTCTCCCAACATCATCCATGGCCCTAACCTCTTCCTTCAAGGAATATTCTAATCCTAGTCTTTTCTAGTTCATTTTCTCCTCAAAGGGTCTTTTCCCTAACCCTCTTTGAAACCATTTGCATTCATCAACCATTGGCATGACCTTATCTCTATCGTGCCCTAACCCTACCCATCGCCCACAAACCTTTTTAGCCAAAACGCTAAACAAAGTCTGTTCTAGGCTTCAAATTCATGAAACAAACACCATAAGATCGAGGCTTGAACTTGTTCAAAAAAGACTTAGCCTTAAGAAACTCAATTTAGTCTTTCCTTTTCAACAACAATCACAACATCCTTGTTGATATGGTCCATTTTATTCAATGAGAATCACGACTTTGATGCCAATATGGTATCATGATTGGGAACACAATTGAAACTTATCCAAACTTAGAGTCAAACAAATTTTCTTATCATATCAATGAAATTCAACGAATTAATGTTGATACAAGCTTATCCTTATTGGCAAGGTTAGTGAGATGTTCATTGATACACTCTTATATTCCTCAGTGAACAACAACAAAAATAAATTACGATACATGCTTATATTCACCAGAGAATTTTTTTCGATGAACGTCGATATGACTTTACCTTTCACCCTCATTGATAATATCTCCACTACCATTACACCTCTCCCTCACCATCAATGATCATTTATTTGATGTTGATACACACTTTATCTTCCTCCCCTTGAGCATCGAGCTAAAATTGGCTAAGCATATTTGCAATGTCTTTGGATCATTTCTCTTTAGATGTCAATACACCTTTTCATGTCTTTAAGGATGAGATTTCTAACAAAAATAAAGGTGTGTATCGACTTCAAAAACATGATCTCCTTGATTTTCCAAAAAAGGCCTTAAAATCACCCAGAATAAAAATTAAGCTAGACCATCTCTTTCTCCATTCTTTTCCTTGTTAAAATAGTTAGGATTTTGTGTTTCTATTTGAAAATTGGTGTTTTGGGTGAACTAATCATAAATATGTTTTTGCATATTCGAACATGTCACCCCACAAGAAATTGCAAAGTCCCAAAAATACCCTTGTTGAAGAGGCCTCTAGAAGTGGAATCTTCCAGGAGGAAGAGGTAGACACCCTAGGACCCATATACGATGATACTAAATGGTTCATTGATAAAGAAAATTCAATCAAATGGGATGAGATTTAGCAGATGTTCAAAAATCAAAGCCTTCCCGAAGGGGAAGAAGATGGTTATGATCTAAATATGTTTAAAAACATTAGAAATTCCAAGTTGTATAAGGTAGCAACACATACAATGGTATTTCCCAGTACGAAGTCCATTTCGTGGATAGTGAGGCATGTGGACTTGAGGACCATGTACATCCTCAATGTTAAGGAGCACCGTATAACATCTTTCAAAGAATCAACTATAGCTTCCTTCTACCACCTGGATAGAAGTGAAATATTATTGAATGAAAAGCTTATAAGAAATTTCCTTCTTAAGCCAAACGAGTTTTTAAAGGCTTGGTACAAAACCAACAAACCATTCAAATCAAGTCCCTCAAGTGAGTATCCCACCAACTTGATGAAAATGCCTTATCAATATGTGATAGCGATGATTTGTAGATTATATGGGGAACTCGATGCTTCAAAATTATTGATAACATGGGTGCCTCTTATTTAATACATCACATATGTCATATCAACCTTCAACTCGATTGGAATTCTATCAACATCCCTCGAAGAATCTATGAGAGCATTCAAAGAAACTGCACCTGGGAAATTCCTAAGTTTTCACATGTCCTCTTATCTCCTCGACATGGTATGCATCTGTCACGCATATCCTCAGATGGTTTGGCCTGGTAGCCAAGAAACCACCCAATCCACATTTATTGTAAGGTTCTCTAGAGAAGAAGTATGGGATATAATATCATAATATCTGTGATCACTTCCTATTTGTTATACTGCAAATTTCCACATTAATTGCATTTGTGATATGGCCTAGCTATTTTCCCTAGATTAGAAGATTAAATCCAATCATCCTTCATCAAACTCATCTAAAAAGTATTTTTTTTTCTATCCGTGGGTCGCCAATGTGAAAACCGTGAATGTTTGTTTCTTTCTAGTTTACAACCTGCAGATGCTCTAAAAAAATATGAAAAAATAAAACATTCCACATTTTCGGGAGGAGTTTTTTGTTGGCCTCATTCCCAAACTTCCCTTGGACCATACATAATGGAATTAAACCACATCAATCCCTTGATGATGGTATAAAGGAACATTTTAGGGAATGGATGAGGAGAACAATCTAGGTGAAATATTACGGTGACAAATATGCAAGCTTCCCTATTTTCCTTGATCCTCTGAGTAGCATCCCTTTAATCTGGAACTTGTTTTCCATAATTCCTTTCTCTCCCATATGTGGTTGTAGGGTGTGGTCCTATCCCTTTTGATTCATCTAAGGAAGAGACATCATGTTGATTTGATGCTTGAAGGACTAGTGGAGGAATCTGGGCGGTTAGCTTCGATGAAGTAACCATGGTTAGAGTCAGGTTGTAACTACACACTTACATTGTTTTCAATAAAATAATTCTCTTTCCCTCTATAAATGTGTAAATTGATTCAATTTGTTGATATATGTTAGTATTATTCACATACTTGAATTTTTTCACATTATGTTTATGCTTCAGATTCATAAATACCTTGTTGCAACATAGGCTTGGTCTTCTTTTTTAGGTTGATACTAGTGGAGATCAGGAGAAAAATCAAAGGTGGAAAGTGAGGATCAACATCAGACGTAGGGTACAAGGTGTGAAGTATATCCTTATCTCCTTCTATATTTCTCTCCTTAAAGTAGTTATTTTCTTATAGCATTGTTGTGTGTGAGGGTAGGTTTTTTATTTTACATATCGTCTCATTTTGTTGTGACATGACCCAAGGTCAGAGGGGGAAAATACCATAAGACTAGCACCTTTATACCATCTTATATTTGACTCGCCTACATCATGCATGATAGGTAAATCACAGTCGGTAGTCCAAAGGAGAAGAGATTGGTACATGTTTGAGTATGCAACATACTTAATAATATACACAAACACCAAAGCTCCACTTTTTCTTGCAAGATTTGTTCCATACATGTTGGTTTTGTAGGAAATTACTTATCAAACTATAGTGCACAGAGTCAACATGAATCACTACAAGGAAAATAGGTCTATATGGCCTCCTCCACCACTATGGTTTGGTTCATACTCCTTCGAGGATCTCAAATAATCCTAGGATGAAGTAGAAATATTGACATCTTTCCATTTCAAAGAGGAAATATTCTGGAGGCACGATCCTCTGGACATGGTAAAGAAACCTTGCATCATACAAAAGCACGGATGAAAATACATGAAAAATGATTAGGAAGAAGAGGAAATTCATTTTCATGACAAAACACATCATGACTTCATATTCAAGGGAAGGGGAATCCCATTGGGAATAGTTTCGGATGAACAACAAGCCTGAAAATCCCAGAGGAAATCTAATGAAGAAGTAGCAGCAACCCCAACCTTCAAATTGATAACAACAACAACAATTGGAGAGGAGGAAAGAAAAATAAAATCAACTGAATCTAATGAAGCAGAAGAAAATAAGAAAAGAAAATAAAGGGAGGATGAGAAGAGAAAACAAAAAGAAGCCGAAGATGCAACAACAACCAGTTTAACTATTAAGTAGCAAAGAAAAAAGTAAAAGGTGAAAAAGAAAAAGGAAGACACAAATGAACAAAAATGAAAAGAAGAAGAAGCAGCAGTTCAAGCAAAAGAAATAGAAATAATTCATGGAAAAGAAGGCAGTTGAACAAGCAACAAAAAAGGTGACAGAGGAGGAGAAAATGAAGCAATATGAAGATGCAATAAACAATGATACTTCCACCATGGACATGGACATCCCGGGATCATCAACCAAAGACTCTCTCATTGGTGGACACTTTCTAGTGGAAGAAATTCTACTGGGACACTTCACACCCTCCAAGGCTCTCAAAGTGGCCAATATAAACACCTTCTTGCTTGAAAAGTCATACAATACAATAGTACAGTAGCACACAAAGAAATTCCCAGTCATTGAGAAATCTCCCTTTATAGTGGTTATAGAAATCACTGTGACAGAAGATGTCAAGAAGGAACCAATCTTGATTGCATCAACTAGTGTGGTTTTCATGATGGAATCAGAGAAAAATCTCAAAGACCCAGTCCATGCAAACCAAGAGAAAGATAACTATATCAGAGAGATGGAAGAAGAAATTAGGCACGACATAAGAGATAAGGAGATCCTTAAAGAATTTTGATTATTTGTTGAAAGAGTTAGAAATGAACTGCATGACATGGAAACTGACATGTATGCAAACCTCGAGGTTTTCTAATAGTTGGTTGCTCAAATAATGGCCCATCAAAGCCTAGTACAATCCAATAATGTAGACTTCACCACCATTAGAGCAGGTCTAAATGACATGCAACGATGGATTGTTGAGAACCCTGACACCCCAGTCGGGATGCCTCACATATCAAAGTGGGATACAAAATGTAACATCCCCAATATAATCCCAATTTCAGTTAATTTTTAATGTATATATAATGTATGGTCATAGCCAAGCGATGCATATGCGAATTGCATTTCTAAATTTTAATAGTAAAATGTGATACCAACTGTTGGGGAATATGGACAGAAGTGGGGGATGATTAATCCAAAAGAGAGGGGGTGTCCTAATAGAATGTATAATAGGGGTCCAAGGGGGAACTACCCATGTCTATTAATTCAACCCAATTCCTACAATTACTATTGGTATATGAACCTTATAATTTTTTATTGAGTGTCCCCAAAGCCAATCGTTGAATGCATGTAAGAGCATGGGTGTGATAAGTAACATCCCATAGTTATTGGGAGCATGGGGGCTGGACACATTCATCTTTCGAAATTTTGTAATTCAAGAAAGAAAGTAAGCAAAAGGAGGAAAATTTGAATGGGAAGTTACAATAGTTTTGGATAGTCATGTTTTTTCATGTACAACAAGTAGAGAGCAAAAAATGAGATCTTGGATTTGGAGAAACCATGGAGGGGAAATTTTGGAGCATGATGGAGTGTTTCTAAAGAATATTTGGAGAAGAATAATGAAAATCTAGGTTCTCAAGCATGAAGAGTTAACTCCTGTCTGAGTTGCGCAGTGACAACAAGTGTTTGTTTTTGTTTGCTGGTAGTTTTCCTGGAAGTGATCTCCCTCGAGTTTCCTAGTAGAGATATTTCTGGTTACATGTGATAAAGAAACCCTGTTAAATGAATGGAACACCCAATGGACCAAGAACAGTGAAGGGGTGCATTCCTTTGGTTGGGTAGGTCAAGATAGAGAGAGCTTGTGGAAAATTGAGATAGTTGTAGGAGAATTATAGTGGGTTGTGGGAGTTTTTGAGATATGAGTGGAAAATGAGAGATGACCCTCTTTTGCGGAGTGCTAGACCCATATTGGGGGTGAATTTCTATTGATAATTGGAACACAAAGTATATGGTTGGGTGGAATGTTTGTCCCAAGCAGCTAGTTTCACAACTATATTAAAAGATAATTGTTGTATCTTGTTTATGTCTTGCATTATGAGTTTAATTTCCATGTAGTAACTTTGTGTCTAAGAATAATTTATATTCTGTTGTAGTTGATTTATTATCTGTGTTTTAAATTCATTTTAGAATGTTATAGATGCATCTAGTTCATGGTATCAACAAATGGTGAAAATTGTATGTTTTCATGTAGCTGGTAATCTACAAGATTAGTTAGTAGAAAAAAGTTTAGTTTATATGTAATTTCACATGTAATGGACCTCAACTATGTTGGGAAACATTATAGAAAAATTGACTATGCTACTCTTGATAATTTCTATCAAGTTGGGGAGAGGGAAGAAAAGGAAATAAATAATTCACTAACATTTTTTTCACAACTCCACAACGAGGTACACATTCTAACACGCTAAGGACACCTTCCATCGATCAAAGAACTCGGGAAAACAAAATTAAAACAACATTTTTTTTAATAATCCAAGTGGAACATGAAATAGATGCAATTGGATGGTCGATCTACCACCAAAGTAACAATGGATCTGATGGAATAGCACCTTGTTAAGGTAGCCGAAATAGAGAACATAGTTTGAGCTTTCATGGTCAACATGATGAGAGATATGAAAATCCTCTCGTAAAAATTAGCCACTCATGAAGCTACTCTGGAGATGCTTCTATTATGTAGATTCATCACCATCATAGGACAAAATTAATTTTGTGAAACTTAGTTGAGAGACAGGGACCAATAAAGAGCGATAAAATAGCGAATTTGAATCTGTCCACAACTACCTCCTATTTTGTATTTTTTCCAACTACAATTAGTTTTGTCTTATTGTAACACATGTCAACAAAATTTGAGAGGGAAAAATGAAGAGACTTATAATTTATTCTTGTAAAAATCAAGAAAACCCCATAGGAAGCTACTGCAAATACTATAGGTACAGAAAGAGACATAGTTTGAAAGGGCTCTTCAAGCATTGTAAATTTGTGAACTATTTTCTAAAGTAATACTGAGAATCCCTCAAGGTAGAATTTTCTATAGAGAACTACTGTTGTTGATCGATAGTTTGTTGTGACCTATTTCTAGTATGTTTTTATGCCATTTGTATGTGTTGTAAGAATGTTGTTTCATTTATGGTATTATCTTGTGTGGAAAAAAAAATCCTGCAATTGGTTTCTTCTCCCTTATTGTTTATCCTGAGATGATGAGTATTTTATGAACATGATTTTATTGCTTATTCTATTCTATTTATTTCTTTGTATGCATTTGTTACATATATATGTTTCTTCTTAATGACTATCTTGAAGAAGTATCCACAAAGATTAGTGGCATTTATGGTTGCTCATTAGTTACCATAGTCGCTCTTATCTAGGATAATATAGATTAGATTTTATTTTTTCAAGTAATTAATTTTCATTTGCATTCTCCATTGCATTCATAACCATTCATTCATCCTCCAAACCCAGTAATGGTAGCTGGTGCAGAATCTGGATGGGTATCCCAACCCAAATGGTGCATAGTCTAATTGGGACCGTTTATTAGGGAGTACCCCTATCTATTGAAGGGAATGTTTCCTACATCAACAAGATAATAGGGAGGGTTTTAAAATTGATATTTCTCCACAAATTGCAAACATAAAGAGACATCGAGGTGATATGGTTTATCTACAATATTTTGAATGCTTCATAGCCACAAACATCTTTAATGATTGATTTGGCACATATAATCTAATAATCGACTGTACTGTTGATAATTATAATTCCTCCTTTATCTCTAGGTGTACAACATGAACTGTAATTCAATCCATGGAAATATTTATCTTCACTAGAGTTATCCCCAAAAGTTATGATATGTTTCTCCAACCATAATTATGATAAGTTGAAGGAACCTAGCATGAGGAGTAGCACACATGGTTGGTTGAAAATTTTTTGGTGTACATTTGGATTTTATAAGTGAGGGACATATAATTCACAATCCTTTTGACAATATTTTAGGACATTCATTCCAATAATACCTTGAAAATATCCTTTTGGGAGACAGGAAAGGAAAAGGAAATTTCCCAAAAATTGAACTCTTTTTGGGGTTGAATTTATTGGATATATGTTGTATTCTTTGTAGGACTTAGTCATATCCCAACATGGATTTTGGGGGACATGGGTTTTTGTTCCTTTTTAGCCAATGGTTTGGTCCATTTCAATCTAATTTGGATTAATGGGTTATGGTTTTAATATAATCGAAGTTAACACATTAAGGTTAACTGAAGATACAAAATTCCTAAATATTGTAATATGAATGTTTGATTTAATACAAAGATACAAAAAAATGCATGGCTCTCAATTAGGCTAGTTTTCCCAATTAAGGGTTATATGGTGAATCTTATGTATACTATGTGAATGTTCCATTGTTTTCTTCTATTTTAGATTCTATTGGTATTGTTTCTATTTCATAAGTTTATCAAACTCTTAATTTGGTGTAAGAGTGAGTTTATTGGTTTGAGTGGGATATGTTTATTGCCAAGGTCTAGCTCTTTCCAAGAACATAAAATGTATCTTGGTTATATGATAAACATGTTCTTGAGTGCGAGATTTTCCCATTTGAATCATGTGTGAAGAATAATAGTGAGTAGATCAAGAACAAAGATAGGGAAATTTAATGTCTATAGATTCATGTTGTGGAAGCTTATGATGTAAGATATTCTTGTGGAAAAAGATCAATGGGTTGTTGTGTTTGGAAACATACATATGGGTATGGAAAAAGAAGACTAGGCTAAGATTGATAGAAAAGTGAAGAGTACTATATGGTTGTGCCTTTTGTTGGGGAATAGGGTGGAACATGACATGAAACAAAGAATACAATACTATAGATAATTGAAGAGGAATATAAATGTTGAAGACAAAGGATGGTGTCTAAATACACAGTTACAACAGTTAAGCAGAGCTTGTTGTGATAAAAATATCATAGTGCATGTTGTACACCTTGATCTGCATGATCTGTTGCACAATCTCCATGATAGAAATGACCTAATGGGTCTTATTTTAATAGCCTTAAGATATAACTAATTTCCATAGAATCTGAAAGTTCTTGTCCACATCTATAACCATCATATATTAGAGTTGACTACACAAAATCCACTCTGTCAAGTTGTCTTGATGGGACTCAACCCGATCAACTATCCATCCAAATCATATTCGATTGTTGAGCTGGTCGATCCACCACCCAACTATCTCTGACTGTTGGTTGACTGTCTGATTGATAAGCACATGGACTCCTCAACTAATTGGTGCAGTGTGTTGTTCTATCAACCAATCGATTGTATCCAGATGTAGTTCGATCTCCTGACTGACTAAACCCGAGAGATGTGTGATAAAACATCAATTTTTGATGTTCCAACACCTTGCCCCCCCATTATCACATAGCTATAAAGATTAAAGAGGTGAAATTACGTCATTAGGACACCCCCCAATAATTGCAGCTTACTGAAGCCCAAGAATCATGAGGATATTAATAAATTTGGCTTTAGCTAAATATTTGGTGAAGATATCAACAACCTAATCTTCACTCCTACAATATTGAAGCTTACAATGTTCTCATGAACTAATTGTCTCAAATAGTGAGAATGAAGATCAACATGCTTCATCTTACTATGGGAAACATGACTTTTATCAACCTATATATCACTCTAGTTATCATAGTATATTATCGTCAAGGTCTAAATAGGAAATCCAAGTTCTCCCAAAAGTTGGTGAACCCATACTAATTCAGTACCTACTTGAATGGTGCCATGATATTTTTCTTATGTAGTCGAAAAAGAGACTACATTTTATTTATTGCACTACCACACCAAAGGTACAGTGATATAGAAAAACGCATAGCTCAAATAGGACTTCTATTCATCACTATCACTAGCCCAGTTGGACTCGGTGTAACCGACTAGAGAATATGAAATTCAACAATAATAGATACCAAATTGAGTGGCACCTTTGAGATAGTGAATAATTCGTTTGACTGCTTTCTAGTTTCTTCTTTAGGGTCCTACATAAACTCAGAAACCACACTAACAACAAAGGAAATGTCAGGTAGACTATGAGTAATATAAATAATACTTCCGACCAATTGTTGATATCGTGTAGCATCGATAGTGGGTGTTTGACAGATTTTGGTGATATTTATTCTAGACTGAAAAGGAGTAGCACAAGGCTTGCAATAAACCATATTAAAATGTGTCAACAACTCCATCACATATTTAGAGTGAGAAACAAAAATCCATCACAAATTGGTAATACTTGAAGGCCCAAAAAAATGCAAAGTACCAAGATCTGTCATATCAAAGGAGTCAAAAATTTGTTTCTTAAATCTAAGTATGAGATCATTATTATTGCCAGCAATGAGTAAAACATATACATATATAGCAATAATCAGAGTGTCTCCATTGATATGGAGGACATACAAGCTGTGATCATATTCACACCATTTGAAACCAATTCGAAGAAAGAAACTGTCAATATTGGAATACCAATATCAGGGAGCTTGCTTCAATCCATAAAGAGACATCATGAATCGACAAACCATATTTGAATCTATCACAAAACCAAGTGTTTGTTCCATGAAAATTTATTTAGATAGGTCTCCATGAAGGGAATCACTCTTCACATACATCTGATGGATTTTCCATCCAAAACAAGTAGGAAGGGAAAGAATAAGTCGAACAGAGTTCATATTTGTGATAGGGGAAAAGGTTTCAGTGTAGTTGATGAATTCTTATTGAGAAAATACCTTTACAACTAGGTATTATTTATGTGGCTCAACAACACCTTCAGAGGTAAATTTGGTCATGTAGACCCATCAACACTTTACAAGGTTATTTCCTTGCATTTAGGGAACCAAGTCCCAAGTATGATTCTTTGACAAAGAATCAAATTTAGTCTTCACGACCTAATCCCATTCAGGTCATTCTTCAACATCTTAGTAGCTAACAGGATTGGAAGTTTCAAGGACACGAGTCATCAAGGAAACATATGAATGTTGCTTTTGATTTTGAGTTTATTGTCCATAGGAGGCATATACAATGTTAGCTATAGAATCTTCTATTGTATTGGTATCTCATCGAGTTAGACAAGAGACAGGTGAATTGCATTTCACTTCAACGGGTTGATTAGAAATCAAAGGATCTTCATTTAGTGGACCATTTGAAACATAGGACGACGAAGTAGTCGAATCGAAGGTAAATGGTCTAGTCAGAGCTGGGAGAAAGTTTGACTATCCAGTCGGAGGACCGAAGAATGGAATAGTGGCACCAATATTGGATACAACATCAAGAGAATAGTATTGTAGTAATACAAAAGATGCATTCAACAACTTAATTCTAGAATACTTCTCATCAAACCGAAATTTTCGTCTGGTAATGATTTTTAATTTGATAGGGTCAAACAATTGATAGGATTTTGATTCTTCAAAGTATCCCATCATGATGTAAGAATGGATATTTACATCCAACTTAATTTTGTAATCATAAGGAATTCCATCCTAGGAAACACATCCAAACATGTGGAGGTATCTAAATAAAGGATTCCTAACATACAAGTGTTCAAATAGAGTTATGGAAGGAACAAATCTAGTCTATATGTGATTTACAAGATAATTTTCAAAATACACCACTTCATCCTAGAAGCAAGTAAGAAGGTATTTTTCCTGCAATATACATCTAGACATTTCAAATAACGTCTAGTTTTTGTGTTCTGCAACACCATTTTGTTGTGGAGTGTGAGGAATCCACTGATACCAATCAATACCAGATCAAAGTAGGTATTATTCAAAAGTTCAATTTACATACTCACTACCATTTTCTAATCTCAATAATTTGATGGGTCGAACACATAACCTCTCAATAAGGACTCAAAACTTCTTTAACTTCTCAAAGACAAGGTTCTTATTATTCAAAATGTACAACTATTTATAGCGAGAGAAATCATCGATGAAATTCAAAACCTACCTTCCACCTACCGGTGAAGGTAGATTGATGTAGTAGACATCATTGTGAACTAGTTCAAGTAGATTCTATTCTCTCCATGCTTTTCCAAATTCGAATGGTCAATGATGATGCTTCCCAAGTACACATCCCTTATCTACTCCTTCAGGGAGAAACACCTTTGGCAAACCAACAACCGTGTTCTTAGTTTCCATTGCCTGTACACTTTGAAAATTCAGATGTCCAAGTCTCTCATGCCAAATTTGAATTCGCTCACAGGTGTGAGAAACAAGTGTAGTCGGTTTAGTTTCAGGTCGAGTCAAGTCACAAAAAATTTACAAAATATCTGTCAGGTTGAGAAGCCTGCCAATGGAAATCAACTTGGCTTTCTTCACATGAAGAAAATCGAACTAATACAGCTAAAATTCCACAATCTTATTTTTCTGTGTCGACTGAGAAAAACACGACATATTTTCACAAATATTTGGCATATTATAGACGTTGAAAATATTCCCATGTCGATAAGAAACATCACCCTAACTAGAAACATCCATAGCAAAATCATCAACAACATAGATTTTACTCTCCTTATCTTTATTCAGTCTCATGGACAAGGAGACATCCTTATCCATGTGGTTAGTGCACCCAGAGTTGATTACCCATTCATTTTATGCAGAATGGGACACTAATGTCTAATAAGTCCCAAATTGGGAGGTGAAACTATCAACAAGTTAGTGTACAATGGATATGTCTCTTTCAAGGCATTCAATCTTCTCCTCTAAATCATCTTGCTTCTTATAGAAATATTTATCTACATGTATATCCTTTCCACAGTAATGACATGTCTTTTTGTTTCAACTTCATTTTGTTTCTCTCTCGTGTCCTTGTTCATGGTATGGAGGTTTCAGTGCATAGGAATCATACTACACTCTATTCATGGGATCCATTTTTCCCTTTCCCTTGAGCATGTGGACCTAGTGTTTACCACCAATCTTACCTTCTCCAAGAAATAAATGTTCATCACTAATAAAAAGACAAAAGAAATGTTAAAAGGTATAATATTTACCATCTTCCTTGTGTGCTTTCTAGTTGGTGTAGAAAGTCGACACAAACACATCGAATGTTGTTCTTAGGTTCATCAGGACCAACTCGATGATTTTTCCATCCTTCTTCGGGTAGTTCTTTCCACATTATCCCAATTTCAACTATATCTCATTGATGCATGTCAAATAGTCCTCCATTCTCTCAAAGGAATGAGAATCAAGTGATATCAACTCTTTCTCCAACTACATGACATGTCTCTTGTCAACTCGATCGAACAATGATTTCAGATTATTCTAGAACTGACGAGGACAACCAATTCCAATAAGGTGAAAGTGAATCTCCCATGATATGTAGGTCGTGATGACCCCTACAACATCATCCTTTTTTCCATCAACAACTAACTTCTCCTGGTCATTTTTTGGATCCAGAATCACAAACTTCATATATTTCCATAGTCCTTTACTCTTCATTGGGGTTTCCATATCTGGTGCCCATAATGCATAATTTGATCCATTCAGAACAATAGGATAAATATTCAAATACATATTCTATATCTAGACATACTGGTTTGTTTCGATGAGTTTCAATCAACAAACCACTGGCCCAGAGTCAACAAGTTTTGTAGATGATAGGTTGGGGTATTAAATCATTGGCTCTAATACCATGTTGGGGAATAGGGTTGAACATGACATGAAATAGAGAATACAATATTGTAGATAATCTAAGAGGAATATTTTTTTTTAAGATAAAGGGTAGTGTCTAAAGAAACCATTACAACACTTAAGCCGAACACATTGTGATTATAACATCATACTTGATGTTGTACATCTTGATATGCACGATCTATTGCACAAATCCATGATAGAATTTCCCAAGGGGTATTCTTTTAATAGAATTAAGATATAACTTATTTCCATAGAATCCATAATATCTTGTACACATGTGATCATCGGTTGTTATAGTTGAATCTAAAAAATACGCTCTTTTGATTCGGCTTGACAAGACTCGACCCGACTGACTATCCATCCAACTCGTAGTCGATTGTTGGGATGGTCAATCCATTGCCCGACTATATTTTATTGTTGGTCGATTTTCCCACTGATTGGCATGTCGATTACTCGAATGAATGGTGTAGTGTGTGGGTTGATCGCCCGACTGACTGTATCCATATGTACGTCAACCTCTCAACTAAACAAACCCATGAGATGTGTGATGAAACATTAATACTTGATGTTCCAACACCTTTTCGACTCAATATTATTTAATGTCTCAATAGAATTCAATTCTAATTATCTATGGTACAAATCAGGGGAGTTGTATCAATCATAGTATTTGGTAAGTAAAGTATTCCTTCAAACAAAGTTGTATGATATCATGATGAATGAAAATTACTCTATGAAAAAGCATTTAAGTACATTTAACACTCTAGTAGGCCAGTTAGCCTATGTTGATATTAAAATGTTTAAATAATACAAGTGTATTACATTATTATTTTATTTGTTGGATTCATGGGATAATATGGTTGTGGCCATGGGTAGCACTATTGTAACTACATTAATGTTTCAGGATGTATTTGCATGCTTGATATCAGAATAGATGAGGTGAAACTCCATGGAGGGTTTTTCTAGGGATGCCTTATCTATAAGATGTTGTTCCAAAGATAGAAATAAGGAAATGTTGGAAATGTTGGTAATGTGGTAAGTATGGGAATTGTTAGAAATATTGTAGATTTAGTATCTTGATAAAAACAAGGGATATAATCATGTCCCTTCCATAAAAATGAAAAACTCCAAAAAATAAGAAGGTAATGTATAATTTTTTTTATCTATAAGGACAAATTTATATCATGTTGAATGGTTGATCAACTCAGGTAATTAACTTCATATGAATGCTCATAGGGAGTGGTTTTGTGAATATAAAAGTTTTAATGGAAGTGTTGTTTTCATAGGAGATTATTTGACAAGGAAAATCATCGGATGAGGTGGGGTTAGATTGGTACTCAAATATGGAAGGATTAGAACTCTCAATAGGGTTTTGTATATTCTATAGTTGGCTAGAAATATGTTATCCATAAGTAAGAAGAGTGAATTAGTCTTCAAAAATATGTTTGAATTTCTAATACAACATCAACACCTCCCATTTGGATGGAAATCATGGAACTATCCAATAAATACTCCCCCATATTGAGCTTAATACTATGGCACTTCCCAATTTGTTTTATGATACCTCCATCTACAATCATTACTTGAAACTATGGATGGAAATACAAAGCAATTTAGATATTTTGCTAATTTGTAATCGATGAAGTTATGGGTACTACTAGAATCAATCAACATTGTTACCTTTTCCTTTTTTATGTATCCTTGTATATTCATGGTTTGTGGAGTATTGATGTAAGCTAATGCATGACAATATATCATTGGATTAGTCTCTTCAATATATA
>ML784515.1:195176-227633 GCA_009831015.1 Picea engelmannii
ATATCTTGTGATGGTTCCAATTCTTGATCTTCTTATTCTTCATATCCTGTGTAGAATAATTTCTTCTCACCGCATTTATGCCCCTTACTCTACTTGTCACATTCAAAAAATATTAGTTTTTCTCTTATTTCATCCATTTGTTGAGGTCTCAACCTTATCAGTTGCTTGAGTTTAGGAAAGGGAATATGGTTCTCTCTATAGTTTCTAGTGGGGCACCCTTCTAGTAGTTATATTGTTTTTTCCACTTTCCTTTCCATACTAAAATATTTCTCTAGGGATTTAGGTTTGAAAAGATGCACCTCATGTTGAATGTTATCCTATAAAGTTCTCATAAAGAGATCTAACAGATTATCCTAAAGAATTTTCTTTACCTTAAGACTAATCTTGTGGAATTACTGAATGTTCTCTGTAATTGGACCATTTTGCTGAAGATTTATCAATTGACTAAAGAATGCATCTCTCTTAATATCTCCATAATGTGATATCAGTTCATTCGTAAAAAAAGAACAAGAGATAATATAATTCTTATTTCTTTCATGAAGCTATTGATACCAAATAAATTGATCATTTTCTAAATACAAGGATGCAATAAGTACATTTTGTAAGCTTGGCACTTGGTGTAGATAAAATAATCACTCCATATAGAATATCCATGTTATAATATATTTTTCAGCAAACTTCCTCATATCGATATTTGGAATGAAGTAGTTCCTTGGTGCTGCATTGAAACCTCGATGATGTGGATCTTGAAGTGATGAATAATCATGATTCTGGGACTAAATATTTATTTCCTCTACATTTTCATGATTTCCTTTCATTTTGATATATACTTGAGGATGTGTCTCATCTAGATCATTTAAGATCATGGAAGACAAGGAATTTTGCAATTCTAGCATCTTCTTTTCATATGCTCCCAATTTTCATCCATATTATTTTCCATCTCTTTCCTATTTTAATCCATCTTATTTTCCACCGCATCCATCTTCTTTTCCACCTTTCCAATATAGTGAAAGTTTTCTTCTATTTCTTCTTGAGTCATGGTTGAACTCTCTGGAGGTTTACTAGGTGAATTAAATTTTGAATCTTTCTTTGGAGCCATGCAAAATGTGATTGGGTCCTAAATATAAGGGAGAGTTAGGTTTTATATATCTTTGTTATACATGTGGGGTGAAACAACCATACATGGCCAAATATCTCAGGGAACTAATTAAGGGGAATCAACCATGCCCTTAGTCATAGTATCCGACTACCCAGGTATTAGACAGTGATCTCCCCGAGTGTTCTTCTCAGTGTACTATAGCAACAAAATGACCAAATAAATTATTTAAGGCTAGTTTTAGGTATTCCTAGAGGACTTTCTATATACTCAAGGGTACGTGGAAGTGAGATTCCATCTATAGGTACTATCTAATGTGGTACTACTATAAGGGGTAACATTAGGGGTTGTAGGGATTTCAAATAGGTGAAACAATGTGTTTCTAGTAACCACATGAAACTATGTATATTTCCTACATGTGTTCTTCCCCAACCATAGTTTTACCTGATTAAAAATATATCCTTCATTATTTAAATATGTAGGAACACGTCTCTAAAGAAATAAAAAAAATGAGCTTGCTAACCATGGAAAAAGATCTTAAAATCACAAAAATATAACTTGTGAAAAAACCCTAACTTCCAAAAGTAATATACCATAAAATATAATGAGTGAAAATATGAAAATGTTTCCACATGTACTTTTCTATGTCAAATTAAGATTCTAGAAATTTCAAAGTCTGAAACTTCATTGAAAACCAATTATAGTAAAAATGCCAAGATACCGAATTTCAGAATTAGTCACAAACCTTGTCTTTCATGGACTATATATCTAGAATTATAGCACAGAAGAACCTAAAAATTTTACCAACTATAAAATGACATGTCTCATTAGTCTCAACAAAATGTCATTGTTTGAAACCTCTAAAAAAAAATTATAGAGAAAATACCAATATGACTCATATAAAACTAAATTCAGGATGAGTAAAAAACCCTATCTTCCATAGGCTATATATCTGGAATTATAACGAACCAAAACCTAAAATGTTTACCAAAGTTAGTTTCATATATATCCTAAGTAGCCTCCCCGTTTCTATATTTGAATCATCCCCAAAAAAACTTTATAGAGAAAATCAATGCTCTAATACCAAATGTGATGATCCAATGCCATAAAAATGATAAAAAGAATTCAATGAATACAATCCAATTCAAGGGGGAAACCTCTGTTTATGATATATCTAATTCAAAATACAATATAATATGAGATAATCCTAAGACTAGGTCTCCTTTGGTATATGTGTGTGTGTGTGTGTGTGTGTGTGTGTGTGTGTGTGTGTGAGAGAGAGAGAGAGAGAGAGAGAGAGAGAGATGTGTGTGTGTGGGTGTGGGTACAATAATAATGAAAGGGTACAATGAAGGGCTCTTTCCTACATACAAATATAAGACTAGAAATGTAATAATTCAATATCTTTTGCTTAATAAGGGGTTTTATATTTGACATGGAGATTTGTCTAGTGATTAAGGAATTTTTGTGGAACAAAGGTCTTTACCTAGGTGAACCAAATAGAGAAATGTTTTGAACTGCATAATATTATGGATGATACACAAAGGATTCACATAGCAACTTTGAACTTTGAGATAAAACAATATCAATGGTATAAATGGGTAGTTGAAAAAAAACTCCTTCTTATCATTATACTTGGGGTTTATTTACAAAAGACCTAGAATCATAATATGGGAAAGTTTGGGAATGAGACTACTTCAGTGAATCGACAAGAATCAAGAACTTAGGTGATACTGAAGATTATATTTGAAAATTACAGGTATTGGTTGTTGGACATATTGTCATTGAGGTGTTTTCATTGATGTCAATAACCAATGTCATTATGATGTGATCATGATTTTTTATGAAAAAATTGCAGTGAAATCTATCTAAAGCTCAAGAGAGACAACATATTAAATTTCATGAGATCAATGTAGATGCAGAAACACCATAGCGATCAAATTCCAAATAGATCAATGATCTTAATCAGTTAGAATCCAAGTACAAAACCAAAATATCATAAGGGAAAATGCATTGCAATGATATAAACAACATGCAGAGGAATCTACCAAAAATATCAGAAGGGAAAGCATATTATAGAAACACGATCAGGAGTGAAATCCCCACTATAAAACTACAAAAGAATCGAGGGAGAATCTTGTCCATTGATGTAGATTTCGAGACAAACCTAGAATTTTGTATCTGGGAGTTACAAAAGAGGATCTTCAGATCAAAAATCTGATCAAGTCCTGACCATTGGATCTCAGTAAGGGAAGAACAACGACGGAGAACCATTGCGGGATGCAAGGGTTGAGTTAACAGTTGCGCAACTTTCGGTTCTAAAATCATCCATGATCATTGATCTACTATGGGAGAATTCTTGATTGTTAGATGAAGTCAATTTTCTCGAGTTTTATCGAGGAATCTTACTATGGGAGGATTGATAATTAGGAACGAATAAACCAAAGACCCGAAGGTCGAAATAAATATGTACCGTTGATCTAATAGTTGATCATAGTCATTGGATCAAGAATTCATATGAACCTACGACCATATTGGGGATTGAATCTTCTTTCTTAGGGGTTGGAGTACTTTTCTCCTTATATTCTTCTCATTTATTTTGTGTTTCTTGTTGCATCATTGCTTGACAACCTCTGTTCACTCTGGGTCTGAGTTTTCATCTTTCTCCCTTGCCTGGCCTTGTTTTTTGAAACATATACACATTTGTTTCCTTGACAATTGCGTACATATTGTTGGGCCCGAGATATGATCAGTTTTATGACAATAATTAAATACTTTTTCTGAATGTACATATGTGTTTTTCATGTTTTGAAGAAGCTTTTTGAAGAATTTTGTGCCAAAACAATATGATCTACACCAGGTATGCATAATTCGTATTTTATATTGATCTTGAGTATAATTCATTACGTTTTTATGTTTCCAAGTATCTAATTCACTTTTTCTGGTGTTACATGGAAAAATCGCATCACTTTTCTTCTTATGCCACTCAGTTTGACACTCCATCTGGTACTCAATCCGGTACCCGGTCCGACACTCTGTCCAACACTACGTCTTGCACAAAAATGGTATGTGATTTGGCGATTATGGTATTGGCGGCAAGTGGTGGGAGAATCAAGAGCATGTGTTTTTCTCCTACTTATCCCTTCCAGCTACTAAACTCTCGACAACTTAGTTTGGGTTGTTGAGTAGGGCGATTATTGGCTCGCTCTATTTTGACAGTTAGGGCACCATTAATGTAATTTGCCATTTTTAGAAGTGGTTCAACCCTCCTGTGGTTGACCACTTGGTTTGTAAATACTATAAATACCACCATGATGTTCATACAATAGAGAAGGAGCAGTAGACAAAGTAGAGGATAGAGATGAAAATTTTTTCCTCTGTTTTTCCATTTTTCAATTGCCAGAATTGTATAAGACTGTGTTTTTCAAGTTTTAATGGTGAAATTGTTTTGTTGAGCTCGTGGTGTTCATTTGACTAGTGACCATGACTTGCTGGGGGGACCACCAACAGTCTGGTAACTGTTCTATGTGTTATTTATGTATTTTATAGCTTAGATGTCTTTTATCTCATTTCTTGTACATGCATTGTTATTTTTCTTTTGTCATATAATTTGTTGTTATAGTTTAACTGTTTTATTTCTCTTTTGCAGGTTAGTATGAAAGTTTTTTTTAGTATGCATTGATTTTATAATTAGGAACGAGTTTGCAAACTCATACACTAACCCCATGTGCAATTAGATGTTATATTGAATTTTATTTATGCTTTTAAAATCAAATTAAAAATTTAAGTTAAAGAAGAGTAGAACAGAGTTTTATTTCATGCTTTCTTTAATCAAGGCTTCGGTGGATGGATAGGGTTAGTTTCAGTTTTTATTGCCTATTTAATTGTCATTTAGATTTTTCTAACTAGTTGTTAATTAGTTTATTCATTAGTTTACTTACCATATGCTAGAACCATGTTTTAATTTCTATTTTTAAGCATTTTCTTTCTTTCACTTTGAATTGTTAAGATAGATATAGCATAGTTTGACTTTATGCAGTTCCTTTCCTAGAATTATATTGCAATTAAAATTATTAGTTAATGATTGAGTTTACGTATGAATTTTTCTTACATAGTGTAGAAGTACAATTATGATCTCGTTATATTGTTGATGGCTAATAAATGAATATGCAGGGTAATTGACGATTCTTTATGTCATGGCTAAATTCTCATTGGATTGCTTAATCCATACCTTTCACTTTGCTATTGAGAATAGTGTTGAGCTTATACCACTTGAATTATCCTTTTTCTTCAAGTTCCATCGAGATATCATACGACACCGGAGACATTCACACAACGACCAACACCATATTTGAGTTTTCATAGGTTAAAAGATAGTTTCTTGCTTTCGTAGAACAAAAGATAGTTTCTTTCTTTTGTAGATCAAAAGATATAGTTTCTTTCTTTCATAGATAAGAATATAGGTTTATTTCTATTGTAGGATAGATAGTCTTTTTCTTTGATATGTTAGAGAGCAGTTTTTTTATCATAGATTAAAGGTTAGTTGTTAGTTCTTCTTGTTTTCAGTTAAATAGATTTCCTTTTATGAATTAGAAATAGTTTGGAAATTCGAATTAAGAATATAGTCCACTTGCCTTTAAGGCTAGATATTTGTTCAATGAGAAGTTTTAATTAGATTACTTGTAGTAGAAGTTATCTTAGAGTAGTTAGTTGTTTACTTGCTTTACTAGGTTAGCTAGTTGTTTTGCTTACTCATTTACTTGTTTTAATAAGTTAGCTAGTTGTTTTTCTTACTTGCTTACTTGCTTTAGTAGAATAGTTGATTTCTTGTTTATTTACCTGCTTTCATAGGATAGTTTCTCATTGAATTTAGGTTGGCAAGTTAAAGTAGTTTTCTTTTGTTATTTGCTTATTGTTATGCTTAATAGTTTCTTTTTATGAACTAGTTTTCTTAACATAAGGTTTTTACTTGCTTTCTTAGAACTATCCATCGATCCTTGGCCCACAAGTACTTAGGTTACCTAGTTTAAAGTTGCTTAGTAGGGTTTTCTCATTAGATAGATTTGTTTGAATAGATTATCCTTAGATAGCCACTTCCTTAGTTAGACTATACTACTACCAACCCTTTTACCTTGGCATATATTTTGCTACAAATCTAAGTTTATTTACCCCGGGTTGACAATTTAATTGAGGGTTTTTAGTGCATATAGAACACCCATCATTTTTGGTGCCATTGCCGGGGAGTTGTCTCAAGGTAATGTTGGCAGCCAATACAATTTTTTTTTATTGCCCTACAAGCTGCCTACACCCATGTCTTCTGAACTTCAAATTGTCATCGCATTTTGCAAATAAACGATATTTTCATTTCCTGCGACACTTGCAAATTGGTCTTCATTTAGTTTTCACGACTGCAAGCGTGAAAACTCCTCCATCGTTATCCGAACTGTCATGATATTTTATTGATATTTTGAGTGGCATTTACCTTTGGTTTATCATTAAGTGGCTGTAAGGATTTTCGAACTATGCCTATTTGCCTAATTCTTACTTTGATTGCGCAATTTAATTTGATTAAACTGGTAAAGCATTGAGCATGAAAACTTATGTTTTTGAGACTTGCCTAGTCGTTGAAATACATAGGGGTCATGGTTTATTTTGGTTTTAATGTATATGATGTGATCCTTATTATGGCTCTGGGCTTGTTAATTCTATAATTATCACAATGTTTTAAAACATTTGATTACACACTTATACGATGGCATATATTCTACTTTTGGTTTTGATTTCATATTGAATAGTCGTGGTTTGAAATAATACAATGGCGCATTGATATGTTATCCACCGTTTGATTTTTGGGTTGGCCGATTAATATGGTTTGAACTGTATTATGATTGATTGAACAGAGGATGTACTATGCCATTACTATTATGCATGGCGGTGAATAATCCCACCACCTTCGCACGCGCACATAAATGCTTCCCCTTTGATTGTTCATCGCTGTTAACCCAATCGACTTTACTCCTATGTGTTGTTGTTTTCAACCCAAACCCTTACCATGTGCCCACACAATGGCTCCAGTCGTAAGGGCTGAACCTAACGGTAGCCAGGCTCTATTGATGTTCGACAGTGCTCACAGTGACCTTGAGGAATTTGGATGGCTCCCGTTCATACAAAAGTTTGATGGTTTTAATCCCTGCGTGGCTCGACAATTTGCATTAACCTTTGATGGCTGTCGAGCCAAGGTCGGGGATGTCCAATTGGAAATTGACGAGCAATTTCTCAGTTTAGCTACGGGTCTGCCTGCCACTGGACAACGATGGTCCAAAAATTCCAAACTGGAAGAGGTCCTGTGGACATTGCTCTTCCAGTCTCGTAAGGTTAGCTCCTGTGACAAAGGTTTTCCCGCAAACATGCTCAAGCAATGTTGGCATGGTTTGTTGATGATAATCAAACAGTTTATCACCTGCGAGGCTCGGTATGGTTTTGTTTTCTTACAGCACCTTCGTTTGCTTATGGTTTTCATGGGCTATGAACTTAATATGCCTTATTACCTGCATAGAATCCTATTTAAAATGTCTAAGAGATACAAAAAGAACCAGGCTGATAGCAGCCTTTTTCACTTCGGGCTGGTTAAAATGATTGTTTTTTATCATTTGGGGTTACGCAGAGACTGTTGGAATGATTTCCTTGCTTGCAATTGTTTTGAGGATTCGAATCCTCCACAGGTTGACAAGCCTGTGGTGAGCGAGGGTAAGACTGTGCCCCCGGTACCTTACAATATCCTACTACCTAAACCCTTACCCGACTCACCTCTCGACCTACCCCACTCTGTGACTAAGGATGCCGAGAATGTTAAGCCCGTGGGCAAGAAAACTAAAGCCAAACCTACTGCGAATGCCAAAGGAAAAAAGACTGCCCGTCTAATCTCTCGTATGGAAAGGAACAAGCCGAAGCCCCCTACCAATCTTGACCCTATCATTGTGAACGAGGACTCTGATTCAGAGGTTGAACGTTTTTTGGCAAGTGGATATCCCTATTCCGAAGGTCTGTGTGTCGAACCCTCATTTGACTTCGTGTCGAACCTGCCACCTTGATTGCAAAATGACCCTAATTAACCAGGCATTAAGCTGCCTCGTCCAAACCCCGGTGATTCATCAAAACCCTCTCCTTCTCTACCTCAACCTACAACGCCACCCTGTGATCAGTGCGGCTCATGGTTAGAAAGGTATTATCTTGATGTGCCAATGCTATAGTCCAAAATTCATTCTCTGGAGGACCAAGTTGCACGGATTACTAGTCAAAAGGTTGAGCTTCAAACCATTGACAAGAAACAGAGGACAACAGGTTCTATTTTGTTTAAGAATGTGGAGTCAGCTACAACAGTCGTGAATTCAAAATTGGCATAGATCGAGCAGCCTCACTGGTATGTCTATCACATGTTTATATAACAAACTCATAGCTCTATTTACAGTTTGGATTTTCTCTGTCATATTATATGCATTATGTACATAAGTATTGTTTTGGTTGATCGAATTTCGTTTCCCAGTTTAGCTTTGACTGGATTGTCTTCGATTCGATTGATTGTGGTATGGATTTGATTGTTTTGATTTGGCTTAAATTGGATATTCTGTTGCTAATTGAAATCGTTTCTATCCTTTCTAAAACACAAGCGGTTTCTGGTATTTCTCGTTTTAAACACAATCAATGTTTCGATCTGAATCGGTTATAATGTATATGATATGGATGGCAACAATGGTAAACTGTCACGATTTTATATCCATATGATTTTCGATCAACAAGGATACAGTTAGGGTTATGTTCAATATGATTCTGTTTCGTGGATAGATACGATTCATAACAGTAATCCCAGTCGGTTAATTCGCATTGCATTATTCCACCATGTTATCAGTTCGTTTGCAATGAATATGTTGTTTAAATTTGATTTGAGGAACGAAATTGACTGTATCCAGTCTCACGATTTGTTTCTATATTTAACTCAGTCACGATTTGTTTCGATTGTTTCCCAGTTTACGATTATCACCTCTGTCGATCTGATGATGGTTGTGATTACTATTCATTGATCCTGTCTGTTGACTGTGTGGCACTCAGCGATCGAAATCTATGGCGAATTTTGGGTTGATGTTGTTATGCATATTTTATTTTGACCATAATCGTAACAATTTTTCCATCTATGCATTCAATTGAATGATATGAGTTCTTGTTATATCATTATAGCTGTGTTGGATTAGATTGCATCACATACGATATGATCTGCTATCGATTTTAATTGGATTTGGGATAGTCTTGTTACTATTTTGACCCGATTTTATGTAAAATAAAACAGAGTATTCTTACCCCTGTTTTCAATTTAATCACTTTTGATTCTTTTAATGTTTAATAATAAAATCATTAGTGATTCATTTTGAATGATCATTGAAAGAAGATTGGATTTGATTATTTAAAAAAAAAGATTTGATTTGATTTATATTCTGATCCTGTATGCTATTTTAGACTAGCTACAGAATCAGATGATTTTGTAGCTAAGTCTGTAAAACTAAATTTTTATTGTTTTGTTAATGAAATATCTTTCTAACTTGATATTTTTGGTCTATTGCAGATGAATTCGAAATTACAGTGGATTTGATGAGCAGTTAGGAGATATTTCAAATATTTCACTTGCATTTTAGTTTCTTAGTTTAGTTGATTTTGGGATATCTCCCAGATTATGTAAAACAATTTGATATTATCCACAGGGAGGTTTTACCCTGTGGAGAGACTTATATATACTCATGATTTTTGTAATAATGGACATCCTCATTCAAGGGAGAACAAGGATAATGGAGTTTTAATACAGACTGAAGCAGAATTTGGTGTTTTGTCATAGCTTTAGCTTCTCATTATATCAATATTTTGTTTCATGTTGTGTATATCAATTTGTATCTGGTTAATGACTACTTTAGCTATCTTAATCTTGTGCAAATCATATAATTTTAATCACTGTGATCCATATCTGGTTTCTTCCAAGTGTATAAAAGACATAACAAATGTTTAATTCAGTTTGTGAATGACAGGTTTATCTTCTTCATAAGTTGAATTATAAAATATAATTTTTTGCATAACAGGTCTCCCTTATTGCAGAGATTTATAAATCATGAAATTGTTATGATTTTTTATGTCTTGTTTGTCCTGTTAACAATTCAAAGAGAAGCGCAGCCTATCGTTTACGGGAAGCTTATGGATTAATCCGATGCGAGTTTCCTTCCTCCGACCAGCTTCGAAGTCATCATACGCAGGACAAATTAGGAGCGCTTCCAGGTCAGTTAGTCGCTTCTTTGTTTATTGTTTTCATAAGTAGTTTAATTTAGATATAAGTTTAATTAGATTTATATTAGATTGTTTAATTTCAGTAAATATATTAGATTGTTTAATTTCAGTAAGTTTAATTTCCTTTTCATAAAATATAAAATTAAAAAACATATCTTGCTGTCTTAGGGCAAAAAACCCATGAGTTTTACAGGTTTTATGCAAATCTTTCAATTGTGCATATTGTATATTTGTGAATAAGATGTACTATAACTGGTAGTTAGACGGTTAATTGTTAGAATTAGAGTAATAGTCATTAGTAGTTTGTATAGTTTATATTTAGTTTTAGTTTATATAGTAGTTAGTTTTAATTAGATTAGTGTATTAGTTTGTTTGTTTTTAGTTAATTTGTTTTATTATTTTTAGTTAGTTTAGTTAGTTTAGTTAGTTTAGTTTGTTTTATTTGTTTTAGATAGATTAGTTAGTTTAGATTAGTTTTCTCTTTGGCTTTCTTAAGACCTTAGAGCGGCCAACGGAGCCGTTAAACTCGTCAGGGTGGTTCATTCCAAACGGCTTGGGTTATTTAGACAACCCCAGACCGGTTCCACTCTCTCAATTGACGGACGAACAATTTCGGCCATCAACAGATAAGAATTAGTTATGAAATATATCATTCCTAGACCTTAGCTTTAGATTGGTGGCGTGGGAACTTTAAGATGAGAGGTAAGAACCTGCGCATATTCAATTGCAGGCTCCCCCAAACCCAATGATAGTTTTTCTTTTTCTTTTTGTTTACTTTCATGAATAGACCTAGAAACCAAATGGTAGTTTTTTTTTTTTTCTTTCTTTCATGAATAGACCTAGAGATCCAAAAGGTAGATACATTAAATCTAAATTAGACCTTTCAACCAAGGTTCCTTCCGACCTTTTTGGGGGAAGGAACGTTCCACTCATAATCTTTGTAGACCGATACCAAAAAACAGAAGCTAGATCAACTCAAAGAGCTAAAGTAGTCTCTGAAGAGACTAACATAGGGAGCACTATAGAACAAAAGTTGAAGCATCAGTAATAGTGGGACATGAGGCAAGACCACTTGAGCCCTCTATAGAATCAAACAACACAACCTTTGTTTCCTTACCACCACCATGAGAATGAATTCGAAGATGACCATTAGTTTGGAAGAACTCTCTCAAATCCTAGCAACAACCAAGATTTCTTATTTTCAAGAAGAACATATTTTGGAAACAGCCAAAAGTGTATCTACCTCTCCATAAATATTAGAAGAATCAAGGTCCTATGAGCTACAAAATGATATTCCTTGCCAAACTGTGAAGGAAGATGAAAACTTATGGACTGCCTCGGGTGGAGAGCAATCACTAAGACCTAAGATAGAGGAGTTATCAACATCCATATCAACAGATCCTTTATGTACTTCAGAAATCAATCATCCAAAAGAAGAGGATCTACATAACATGATGAAGGAGAGAATAGAAACTACTATTTATAAACATCAAGATTACATTGAAATTTCGTTTCAAGAGGTCATTGGGCCACAATACTATTCTCTTCTTCAACACCTTATGATGCCAAAACAAGTAGGTTGGTTGGTTCTTCATATCCAGGTAATCATTGCGGTAACTTTTTCATATATGGATATGAGTATGTTTCTTATATTGCTCCGCACATGGTTACATTGGAAGAGTTCTTACACTTGAATAAAGATTTTGCCTTTCTTTTTAGGTAGGGTAGGATAGTAAATAAAATATGCATGTTTTTAGTTTAGCTTAAAGTCTAATGCAACCTCATTTTACATTTTCTTTTAACAAAAGAACTATGAGATACATGTTCCTATGACTTGATCTCATTGATCTCCTTAGTTTATTATATTTTAGAGTGTGGTTTTTGCAAACAGTTTTAGAGATCTCTGTAGGTCTTTATATCACCAAGGGTAGACAATTCCAAGGAAATATAAAAGAAGGATTTTCTTCAAAAACATTGTTATACTTGAACCTTGTTGTCTGCTAAGCATCAAATTAATAATGACTTGTTGTAGTTAGCCATGTTTTTGCAAAATATTTTCATCTTATTTTTCTCAAGGCATATTAAGAAGAAATTGCTCTTGAACCTTCACCACTATATAAGGAAGTGACACCGTAACCATCAAGCTTAGAGGCCTCTTGTACAGTTTCTCTAAGAAACCTAAGTAAGTGAGTAAAATATATTTATTAAAGAGTAACAAGGAGGTCTGAGTAGTGGCTAGTCATGGAAACATCACAATAACGTACACAATAAGAAAGTGAGTTGAGCCTAGAGATATCTTTCTATTCTTTCTCAATGGTACCATTCACTACAAACTAAATGGCTTCATTATATCATATATTTAGATAGGTCACGTCCGCTTAAGTACCCCTTACATCAGGACAATCACTAAGGAATATATATAACGGAAAGTCATTCT
The DNA here is from genome assembly GCA_009831015.1 of Picea engelmannii. Taxonomy (NCBI): domain Eukaryota; kingdom Viridiplantae; phylum Streptophyta; class Pinopsida; order Pinales; family Pinaceae; genus Picea; species Picea engelmannii. The sequence goes on from ML784515.1 coordinate 208,031, forward strand.
CCAACATAATACTGTCCCAATAAAAAGAAAGCAAAAATTGTTTTCAGAGCTGTCCCCCCATCTTCTTGCATAAAACAATCTTATACTAAAATCTCAAAATATGGAGGGCCAGTCTCTGAGGGTGTAAGAGGCTAACCCGCCAGGATACTGAATAGGTCTGTCGGCAGTGGGTACCGACCTATGGTATGACTAGGTAAACCCTTCAGAGTACTGAACAAGCTTGCTGGTAGTGGGGCATTCTACCTAGTGAGGATGATAATCTAAAAATAAATAAATAATAAATTTAAACTTGTCCTGATGTACGACATTACTTGTAGACAAAGCTGACACAAAGTATGTATGGTTAAGATAAGGTTAATGAACTCCATAAATTTTCCATTGGGAACTAACTTTGAGACTATCCTTAAACTCTCTTTCCTACCTCTTCTTATCTATATATAGGATCTCTTATCCTATAGGTGGGGCCATCTTCTAACTGTCTCGTCAGACTAATCTGTGAAATTTATCTTTAAACTTGACATACTATAAATCTTTGACTATTGGGGAAACTGATTGGTTTCCTATACTTTTGATTGTGATGTGTCACAATAATTAGGTGTGGGGTAGGGGTTCATGAGTTGGCAAATGATAACATTGCCTAGAAGAAGTAAATCTTTGTAAAACTTTATGTGTATTGTTTTCACGATATAGGCTATTACATCAGCAGTCATTTTATTTTTGAAATGTTAATTCCATGTGTGTTATAAACTGTTGTGCATCTCCTTAACATACCACTTAATTGGTTTATTGTCGTTACATGCTATTCATTACAAAGTTATGATTACATGCCTTATAAAATGCGAGATAAAAGAACGGATTGTGTGAGCACGATGGAAAAACAAATAATAATGGAACACTCTTATCTTTCCTCTGATCCTATTCACTATATTCATGGTCTCTGAGGAATCAATTGCCTCAGCCAAAAAGCTTCGAAGAGTTGGAGACCGTTGGTTTAAACATCACCAGTTGCCAAGAGAAATCTATAACAAGGTTTTCAAACCCAAATTTTAGAACATCTATGGAGCTAAGGGATACTCCAAAGAGTGGATAAAAGAGGAGATAATCTAACCCCCCTCTCAAAACAATAAAGAACTATTGCTAATTCATGGCACGAGGATGTTCCATATCTTCGGTCTGGAGGGAGTTTCCTGAGCTAAAAAAAAACCTGCTAAGCACTACCCATTTATATAGCAAAACCCATGAGAAGAGGAAGTAGGATTTCTATCAGAATTCTATCATATTGTCTTTTTACAATGTCTTGGGATATTATATCAGTAGTTGTTTGTATTGGTATGATAAATTTTATATTGTTGACATCATTGTGTGTGTTATGAGCTTACTGTGCATTTTTATGTTTATGCTATAGAAGACTTTGTATCCTTAACTGGTTCTTTTTGACAATTACAGATCAATAACACATTGTTAAACTCACTACAGATCTGTGTTACACATCTATGAACAGAGGAACAAGGTTAAGTGGCTTTGTATTAGGCTAGGTATTTAGTTTATTATGGTTTTGATTTGGATTTTTCTGGATGAGAATCTAGGTCTAGGGTGCTAGGCCAGGGTTTCCAAAAGATGAGTTGCAAAGATAGAATGGGGCAAGGTAGGTATACTCGGTAGCATTTAGGATTTGTGATTATGTATAGGGTAGATGCAGATATTTCAAAATGGGAATGATATCATGAATCCATTCATAATAATAAGATACAATATAACATGATAGTTTCATCCAAAACAGTGCAAATAACTTTGAAACAATCATAGGAAAGCATGAAGGTGGTAGCAAATTGTAGCAGAAAAGAAACAATTTTTGAAGGCCTTCCTTGATGAGTTATTTAATGAAAAAGTTATGAATGGAAATATGAATATTTCCTCTACACTTTGGATTCACTAATCCAAGAAAAAATCTACATATAACCCCTTCACAATTAATTTGAAAACAAACTGTCCGAAAGCGCAACAATTGTGACAGAAGCGCAACAGAAAAATAGGGGTCAAATATGGGGCTATAACTTTTTAACCATAACATATTTTACAAAAATAGGAGAGGTGTTTGTATATAAGGTTGTTACTAATATAAATCTCTCTCATTTTTTTGAAATTCATTCCTATGTTCTTGGAATATGTGCCACAAAAGAATGACTAAAACAAGAAATTAAATTGGAGAATTTGATTTTCTGAGATGGGCCTCCAAGAAAGTTGAATATCTCCCACTATATGTTACCTATGTAAATAATGAAATAAGTTATTATTATTTTGTATTTACTTAGAAAACACCTCCTTTGGGTTTCCAAAATTCATCTTTATTTGGTCAAAAACCCGTTTTGTAAATAATGGCCAAAACAAGAAATGAAATTGGAAATTTTCATTTTCTGAAATAGGTCTCCAAAAAAGTTGAATATCTCCCAATATATGATACCTGTATAAAACCTGAAAGAGGTTAGTGTGATTTGGTATGTAGTTAGAAATAACCTCCTTTGGTTTTACAAAATTCATCTTTATGTGGTCAAAAAAATCTTTTTAAAATGATGACCAAAAACAGAGTCAAAAGCGCAACGTGGTCTTGTAGAAAACTTTTTCTGACTTTTCTTGATCCATTTTATGATGTAGTAGTTCCTGGACATGTGTCTCTGAAGCTTGATGTCCATGTTGGCCTTTTTTAGGAGCATCTCTAGGTATTCATTGACTCTTCCAATACAATACTCTCTGTCCTTTTCAAATCTTTCTGCAATGGTGCCTTCAATGTCATGTTGACGTAGTGAAGGTAGATACTCTATTTTTTTAAGCTTTCCATTTTCGATTGTTAGCCCACTTTTAGTTCAATAAACAATTGAATTTTCCCTTCTACTTTTTAAAGAGCTTGTATAAGATGTCCTCTCAAGTGAGGAATAATGTAACCAACCCCCACAACAACCTCTTTCACCATGGCCTTATCAAACTCCTTGTTTTAGCCGAATTGGAAAAAACATGGGAAAACTTGGGATGCATTCATTTATCAATTTGTAAACCCTCACCCGACAATCAAGACTAGAAAGAAGACATCAGATCTAAGGACTATTTATCCATCCAAACCCCTCTTTCCAAGGACTCCAAACCCTCTTGCACAAGCCATTTCTTTACCAGAACAAAAATCCAAGAAGCTTGTTGAAATCCAACTGTAGCCTCAGAGCACAACTGAAGCAACACAAGAGCCACAAGGAAGAGTATTCAAAGAAAGAAGGAGAAGCTTCCAAATTTGATCCTCCTCAGCAAGCTTATTCATGAGGGGTAATTTTTTTTTGTTTCTAGAGGGACCTGCAAAATCTTAAGTGTGGGTGTAATGTTGGGCCCGAGATATGATCAGTTTTATGACGATAATTAGATACTTTTGCCGAATGTACATGTGTTTTTCATGTTTTGGAGAATCGTTTTGAAGAATTTTGTGCCAAAACGATATGATCTACACTAGGTATGCATAATTCATATTTTATATTGATCTTGAGTATAATTCATTACGTTTTTATGTTTCCAAGGATCTAATTCACATTTTCTGGTGTTACAGGGAAAATTTGCATCACGTTTCTGCTTCTGGCACTCAGTCCGACACTCGATTTGGTACTTGATCCGGTACCCGGTCCGACACTCTATCCATCACTGCGTCTTGCACAAAAATGGTGAGCGATTTGGCGGTTATTCTATTGGTGGCTAGTGGTGGGCGAATCAAGAACATGGGTTTTGCTCATGCTTATCCCCTCCAGCTACTAAACTCTTGACAACTCAGTTTGGGTTGTTTAGCAGGGTGATTATTGGCTTTCTCTATTTCGGCAGTTAGGGTACCATTAATGTAATTTTCCTTTTTTAGAAGTGGTTCAACCCTCCTGTGGTCGACCACTTGGTCTATAAATCTTATAAATACCACCGTGGTGGTCATACAATAGTGAAGTAGCAGTAGACAAAGTAGAGGATAGAGATAAAAATGTTTTCCTCTGTTTTTGCATTTTTCAATTGCTAGAATTGTATAAGACTGTGTTTTTCAAGTTTTAATGGTGAAATCATTTTACTGAGCTTGTGGTGTGCATTTGAGAAGTGACCACGACTTGCTAGGGGGGGCACCAAAAGTCTTGTAACTATTCTATGTGTTATTTATGCATTTCATAGCTTAGATGTCTTTTATCTCATTTCTTGTACATGCATTGTTATTTTTCTTTTTTCATATAATTTGTTGTTATAGTTTAACTGTTTTAATTCTCTTTTGTAGGTTAGTATGACAGTTTTTATTAATATGCATTGATTTTATAATTAAGAACGAGTTTGCAAACTAATACACTAACCCTGTGTGCAATTAGATGTTAGATTGAATTTTATTTATGCTTTTAAAATCAAATTTAAAATAGAAGTTAAAGAAGAGTAGAACAAAGGTTTATTTCATGCTTTCTTTAACCAAGGCTTAAGTGGATGGATAGGGCTAGTTTTAGTTTTTATTGCCTATTTAATTGTCATTTAGATTTTTCTAACTAGTTGTTAATTAGTTTATTGATTAGTTTACTTGCCATATGCTAGAACCATGTTTTAATTTTTGTTTTTAAGCATTTTCTTTCTTGCACTTTGAATTGTTAAGATAGATATAACATAGTTTGACTTTATGCAATTCCTTTCCTAGAATTAGATTGCAATTACAATTCTTAGTTAATGATTGAGTTTAAGAATGAATTTTTCTTACATAGTGTAGAAGTACAATTATGATCTTGTTATATTGTTGATGGTTAATAAATGAATATGCAGGGTAATTGACGATTGTTTATGTCATGGCTAAATTCTCATTGGATTGTTTAATCCATACCTTTCACTTTGCTATTGAGATCAGTGTTGAGGTTATACCACTTGAATTATATTTTGTTATAAAGTTCCATCGAGATATCATATGACACCAGAGACAGTCACACAACCACCAACACTATATTTGAGTTTTCATAGGTTAAAAGATAGTTTCTTGCTTTTGTAGATCAAAAGGTAGTTTCTTACTTTTGTAGATCAGAAGATATAGTTTCTTGGTTTCGTAGATCAGAATATAGTTTGATTTCTACTGTAGGATAGATAGTCTTTTTCTTTGATAGGTTAGAGAGAAGTTTGCTTATCATAGATTAAAGGTTAGTTGTTAGTTCTTCTTTCTTTCAGTTAAATAGATTTCCTTTTATGCATTAGAAATAGTTTTGAAATTCGAATTAAGAATATAGTCCACTTGCCTCTTAGGCTAGATAGTTGTTCAATGAGAAGTTTTAATTAGATTACTTGCAGTAGAAGTTATCTTAGAGTAGTTAGTTGTTTACTTGCTTTAATAGGTTAGCTAGTTGTTTTTCTTGCTTGTTTACTTGCTTTAATAAGTTAGCTAGTTGTTTTGCTTACTTGATTACTTGCTTTAGTAGAATAGTTGCTTTCTTATTTATTTACTTTCTTTCATAGATAGTTTCTCATTGAATTTAGGTTGGCAAGTTAAAGTAGTTGTCCTTTGTTATTTGCTTATTGTTATGCTTAATAGTTTCTTTTTATGAATTAGTTTTTTTTACATAGGGTTTTTACTTGCTTTCTTAGAACTATCCATCAATCCTTGGCCCAAAAGTACTTAGGTTACCTAGTTTAAAGTTGCTTAGTAGGGTTTGCTCATTAGATATCTTTGCTTGAATAGATTAGCCTTAGATAGCCACTTCCTTAGTTAGACTATACTACTACTAGCCTTTCTACCTTGACATATATGTTTCTACAACTCTAAGTTTACTTACCCCAGGTTGACAATTTAATTGAGGGTTTTTAGTGTGTTTTTAGTGCATATATAACACCCATCACATACACAGACTATGTCTCTACAAGCTCCGTATATACACTCTATTTTCCTAAAAATTCGTGTACATAAGCTTTCCTTGCTTGTTTTCTTGGTCTAGTGGTTGCTGGGTGGGATTTGATGTTTGTTGAGCCTTCTTGGGTCTCTGTAGTGCCTGTTAAGTGCCTGTAGGATGACAAGAAACCTATCTCTGGTTGAATTTATGGGCATAGTCTTTCTCATCATATTTTCGTTTTGATTGTCCTTGTACATTAGGATGGGTGTTTTGATGCTTGGTATCATGCTCGAGTTATCTCTTTTTATAGACAATAGAGTTTATATATAAAGTTTATTTTCAGCCCATGCATTTTCATTTTTATTATATTGAAAATACAAAAATATTAGGCATTTTGCATTGCTTGGAATTTTGGTCTTTTGAGTCTTTGTCATTAGCTTAGTGCATATATTGAAAGATTGCATTTTTACTTCAGAATTGTAGAGTTGAATTTGAAAATTGCATTGGTTTTTAGAAGCATATCATTCATTGAAAGTTAATTGAGGACTTTGCATTATTTTCATATTTACTTTTCTTGCAGAGTCATAACATCATGATCTTCACTACCATACCTTTTTTAGTAATCACGACCACTAAAATTAATGATATAATTTAAAATTGATTCATCACGATTTTATTTTCTAGGGTGCACAAACTAGCTTAGGATTTAGTGCCTTGGAACAGGATTTTGTGAGTAAACTTCTCCAAGGCAATTAAATCAACATATGTGTCTGAGACAGGGAGTGGAGAAATACATTGTATAATTGGTAATATTAGGAGGCTCCACTCACACTGGAGTTAATCACAAGGTCGCTCGAGATTGGTTGAAGATATATCCCCTCGATACCTTCTTAGTGTTAGAGATATTTCTGGGGATCTATTCGTATCTGGGGATCTTGTTAGTTCCCTTACCTCCGTGAGAGGTGGTGATTTCAAGTTTTCAAGATTTTCTACCCTGCCCATACGATGGAACTGACTTACGATTACTCGTATGTACATCGGTAACACATTGGTTTATTGGTTGCTTGACATAGGTGCCACATAGATTACTTACAGGGGTTATTTTGTAGGTACCCTGGGTCAGAGAAGGGTCGGACAAAACACAACCTTTATGTAGGATTACTTCTCTAGGGGGATCTGATCGACTGGCTGTTAAGCCCATGAGGGAACTTATAACTGATTATGTTACCTCCGATCTTTAGTAGGGATTCTCAGGCCCCTCTTTGGTGAGACATACCTTCTTTAGAGAGGGAGGCCACTCTCAAACACTTTACCTCGTTTGTATCCATATTGGTCGTTTGACTTTTGGTGTGCTCTTTTATTACTAATTGGCCTTAGGATATATTTTTGTCTTTAGAGTCTTAATTCATCATGAAATCGGACCAACATCCCCATCGGTCACGTGGCTTGTTACATTTACCACCAGATTTTGAGTCTTTTTCTTCTAAAAGACGTAGAGTTATTAGGCATGGTACACACACCTCCACTGTTCAGACTTGTGATTCTACAAGAATGAGTATTGAACCTAGTCTTCAGAACACTGGGAGCCCTTCGAATCCTACACCCACTATAGTTAATGGCACCCCTTCGACTCTTGCAACCACAATGGTTGTAGTTCTGGAGGAACCTATCATTACTATGGCTCGGGCTATGGTGAATGTTCAATATACTGCCTTGAACCCTTATGGATCTCTTGGTCACTCACTATGATATAATGTTCAGTCTATCCCTATGGCCTTTAGTCCTTTTTCCTATGGTATGTCAAACTTTACTTCACAATTTTCGAACGTCATCCTAACTGCTGGCCCTAATGCTAGCATTGGGCTTGGGGGAACTACACCTCCTTATACTCCATTTTCATTTGGTGGTTCTAAAATACCTCAAATGAATCCTAATATGGGAGGCATTCCTGCTTTTAACCCCGGGTCTAATCCTCTTTCTTTTGGGTGGAACAACCAACTTGGCGAACAAACTTATGCTCAAGTTCCGTCCTACACCCCTACCTCCTCGGTGTTGATTCCGACCAATACATTTGGCATGACTAATCCACCTCTATCCTCCATATTCAAACTTGAAGGAGGTTCATTTCATGCTTTGGGTAACCCCCAACCTAGATCCAATCCAACTAGGGGCAATTTTTATAACCCCAAATAGAACATTCCTATTGGAATGATGCCCAATGAAAATTTCATGAATCTGCCCAGAGGAGGGCCTTATAATCCCGGACATGTCCATGGTGTTTTCCAGAACCGTGGATGGGCTGCAGTTCCTCAGGCACAATCTTTATTGGGAGTCGGGGCCAGATGTCGCAACCCTGTTTCCCTTTTCTGGCCACACTTAATCTGCCAGATTTGTCTAAGTTGATGAATGACCCTGTGAGTCATGATCCTACATGGCCTCTCGTCCCCACCAAGATTCCTTTAGACATTTTGAAATTCAAAGGTAAGAATGGTGAGGATCCTGGTGATCGTGTCACTACCTTTCACCTCTGGTGCTCATCGAATTCCCTTAATGACGATTCTATTCGATTAATATTATTTCAACGCACCTTCATTAGGGTCGTTGCAAAATGGTATGTCGAGCTACCTAGGGGGGGAATATGGGACCTTTAATCAGTTGGTCTTGGTCTTCCTTAACCACTTCCAATTGTCAGTTTGTTATGATGATGGCCTATAACTTCTATCAAATTTACGCCAGGACATCACCATGCATATCTTGGATCATATAGAGGAGTGGCGTAGACGGAAGAGGTTGATAAAGAGCTTCATACCCCCAAAATTTCTTTTAGAATGGTTTCTCAAGTATTTGCACCATCCTATCTCAAAGGATGTTGCTACATCCTGGGTTACCACTGAGGAAGAAGCGGTCTTTAAATCCCAGTAGTTAGATCTCATATATGCTCATTCTGGGATGTTATACCACATTCTTTTGGATGCACCAAGGTGAACTTACGACCCTAGAAAAAATCCCAGACCTCATGTTGATGGAATTGTAGGTGCCGCCAATGTATAATACGTGGACTCGGTGACAAGCCATTTGAAAGCATTGTCTCTAGACCAGTCTGCAGGAGGGCCAACTTCGTGTGTGTCTTCCAATCCCACTCAGTCGATGGATGTACATACCATGCAATCATCGTCCAACCCAAATGGTAACCAACAACTAGGAGGGTATAAGAATAAATGACACAATAATCTTAAGGATGGTAAAAATGGTAATAAACCCAAGGACAATGGTAATAATGAAAATATCAATAATAATGTTGGAGAGGGAAAATGAGAAAGATGTAAGGTGAAGTTTCCCTGTAATATTTGCACAGATGATCACCTTACCCATTTATGCCCCAAACATGCGGAAGCTGCGAGGATGTTATCTATACCGCCCACCGTGTTGACAAATCCATTCCCACGTACCCATCACATGGCCTCGATTTCCTTAAATTCCAGAAATGCAGCTGGTGGGAGTCAAAACTCGCTGGTGCAAGATGAAAATCGTTTGTGTATCAATATGGTTGATGTGATATTTAATGTAGCCACTTGATATCGATATTATATATCTTCACAAGCTATTCCTGGTGTATAATCTCCTCCTCCACCTCCAGAGATGAATTTACATATTGGAAAACCAAAGCCATCGACTCATATTTCGAAAGGAATACTCAAGAACTCTACCCACAATACAAATTCTAAAGCCGCCCAGAACTAATCTATTGTTGAGGATATAGGTCAAACCCCTTGTGCGATATCATATTTGGAGGTACTCCATTCATGTCATCCACAGAGGAATTCCTTACTGTATTCTTTAGGATCTCTAGAACCCAGTGGATCAAAATTTATCAAGTTTGACGTCACAGATGTGAAGCCTCGCTTTTATTACCATGTGGCATTCCAAATCCATGTGGAGTAATCAAAGTATACCATCAAACATGTGGTTGTTGATAAAGGCGCTGCTACATGTGTGATGTCCCTGATCTGTTGGAAAGCTCTCGGTTCTCCAACTCTTTCTAAGTCATCGAACATGTTGACTACTTTTAACGGTCATTCCTTCCACCCTCACGGTATTCTTCCTGCCTTTCCAGTCCAGTTTAGGTGGGAATATGGTAGAGGTGTAAGTCGAGGTAGTTGATGAGCCTCTTGATTATAACTTGTCACTAGGACGTAATTGGACCTATTCTATGGTTGTTGTCGTATTATCCGTCTTCCATACTCTTTATTTTCCTCATGAAGGGAAGATCATGACGATCGATCAACTGTCCTTTGTGTACTCTAGTATTAATGCATCATCGATCCGTGTGATCGAAAATTATCAGATGACAAATGAGAATATCGTTGTTGGAATGTATTCTTACCTTATGGGTACTTCCTACTTCTCGACACCGAGTCATCACGTTTACACCATGTCCAGTAGGCTCATCTCGACAAGGAGGTCCATTCATTTATGCACTTCCTATTTTAGTGATCCGTGGATCCTACCTTCCCCGATTTCATCTTGTGAAGGTCAGTTGCATGCTGAAATGTCCATGCCACTATCGGCAACAAAGATTGCATATAAACCTATTCCTGACTCTTCTCCTGATCCATATCCTGTTGCCTCACCAACAGATGAGGAGGATCCCATTCTCAGGCCCATGTGGGCCACTTCGTTGTCTTGTTCACATTATTTCCTCGATGATACTTTTTCTTTGGATGAATCTATCATTGAATCCATGGATGGTTCTGACAGACCCTGAGATGATATTCATCACCGCTCTTATTTTCTCCCAAATCTTGAAAGAATCGAACAGGATGACTTTCGATCTACTTTGAGTGAGAAAGTTGGTCACACCATAGTTCCACTTGATACACACCACATTTATGACAAAGGAAACATGGCGAGTATTTCTCCTACCATCACAATCGATATCTCTTGTACCCTTGGAAATATTGAAAACATAAATATCGATGAAGATTGTTCACTAGAGGAAATCTTGATCTACACCAAACTCTTCAAGAAATTTCGAGATGTAATTTCTTGGTCATATGAAGAGATGTCAGGAATCAACACTTGTATTGTCAAGCATGATATTAGAATGTATCTGGATGCTAAGCTTGTTCAACAACATCTTAGATTCGTGAATCCCCGGAAGGCCCTTGCTATTAAGGTAGAGGTAGAGAAGCTACTTAATGTTGGATTCATCTACCTGTTTCCCTTGACTGAATAGGTATCCAATCCTATTCTTGTGAAATAAAATAAAGGAACTATCTGTGTATGTATGGACTTTCATGATCTGAACAAGGCCTATCCTAAAGACAACTTCTCGACACCTTTCATTGATCATATTCTCGATGAATGTGCAGGAAGTGAAGTATTTTATTTTATGGACGGATTTTCAGGGTAAAACCAAATTCAAATTAAACCTGAGGATCAACACAAGATGAAATTTGTTTTTCCTTGGGGTACTTTTGCATATTGGAAAATTCCTTTAAGCCTTAAAAATGTCGAAGCAACCTTTCAACATTCCATGACTTTTGCTTTTCACAATCGTAAGAACATAGTCTAATCTTACCTTGATGATCTTGATGCTCACTCTTGCAAGAGAGCGGATTAGGCTATCCACCTTTGAATAGTTTTTGAAAGATGTCATTTCTATAGAATCTAGTTGAACCCTCACAAGTGCATCTTCTATGTTAAGTCTAGTCATCTTTTGGGATTTCTAGTTTCTGAGACCGGGATCATGGTAGATCCATTAAAGGTTGAGGAAATACTTCGATTGGCTCCCCCACCCACAATTAGACAACTTCAGGGTTTATAGGAGAAAGCTAACTTTCTATGTCGGGTTATAGTGAATTATGCCAATATCACTAAGGGTTTCATGCATCTTTTGAATAAGGACACCCCTTTTATCTGGGATGAGTGAGCCCATGAATCTTTCGATGATTTGAATAAGGCCTTGGTATCAACACCTCTATTGAAGTCTCCTGACTATAGTAGAGATTACTTGCTTTATATCGTTGCTTTTGAGGAGATGATTGGTATGGTTCTGGTTCAGGAGGATGATGAGCTCCATAAGCACGTCATCTACTATCTTAGTTGAAACTTAGTCAGTCCTGAAATTAATTATTCTCACATCGAAAAGATAGCTTTGGCTGCCATGCACATAGTACAACGTTTGCATCATTATATATTACTTTTCAAGACTATTGTGGTTGTTGATGTCAGTCCATTTCAATACGTCCTTACCAGGCGTATCATAGGGGGAAAATATGATAAATGGATTGCTATTTTATAAGAGTTTTATCTCGATTTCGCATCTGTGAAATCCAAGAAAACGTTATTCTTCACGGAGTTAATATTTGATTTTCCACGATTATATGAGGATGTTATCCATGTTGATCCATTTGCAGAAAAACACATTTTTCTTGTCTCGTCATCCGACCATTGGTATGGAGACATTGTTCTCTATCTTAAAACCTTGAAGTTCTCCTAGCATCTCTCGCGAGATGACTTACGACGTGTAAGGTAACAAGCTAAGAATTATACTATCGTTGGTGACACTTTGTATCACTGAGGAATAGACAATATCTTGCATCATTTTTTAACTCACGGAGAGGCTGAGTCAATCCTAAACAATTTCCATAGCGGGGCATGTGGTGGTTATCTAGCCAAGCTTGCAACAACCCAAACAATTTTGTGAGTCGGTTATTTCTGGCCTACTATATTTAAAGATTATATTGAAGTGATTAAGAAGTGCCACCCTTTCCAGGTGTTCACTCGGAAAGTGCACTCACATACATCACCTCTTCACTTAGTCATTATCGTCGGTCCCTTCACCAAGTGGGGGGTGGACTTCATGGATTGCAACCCAACTTTGACTGGGGGGCATCAACACATTATCGTGGTCATAGACTACTTTAATAAGTGGGGAGAGGCCATTCCTATAGTTAAATACGATGGGAAGAATGTCGCCTTCTTCATAATCAATCAAATTATCGCCCAGTTAGGTATCCCAAGTGAGATTGTCACTGATCATGGAAGTCACTTTCAGAATGAAATGATGGAAGAGATAGCATCTAAGATGTGGTTTAGACATGGTCATTATTCTCCTTAATACCCTGAGGAAAATGGAAAATTAGAGGCTGTCAACAAGTCTCTCAAGACCATTTTGCAAAAAAATGTCATCCATATTAAGTATGACTGACACATTATGATATATCCTGCACTCTGGGCATACCGAACCTCGATCAAGACTGCCACCATTTTTTCTCCTTTCCAGTTATTAATTGTTGTGGAGTCGATTTTACCTATTGAATGTGAAATCTCTTATCTTAAGTTGGAATTCACGCTCCTACCTGAAACTTTCGATATCGAGTGACGCCTTGTACACCTAGAGAGTATTGACGAGAAACGTCAAGACGCATCTACGACTATTGAGGTGAACAAAATATGTGTCGAGGTCCAATATGATAATTTTTTCTGCCCTTATTTGTACGCTGAGGGTGACTTGGTCCTCTTGTATGATCAAGCCGAAGAACCACTGGGGGAAGGCAAGTTTAAGCCCATGTGGCACGATCCTTATATCATGCGACGTGTCTTAGAAAAGGGAGCCTATGAGTTAGAATATTATTAAGGGAATATGTTGGATGATCCTAGGAATGGGATCTACTTGAAAATATATTACTCTTAAGCCCCAATCTTGGGCGAAATTCTTTGTATACTAATATAATTAAGTGTATATATATTTTCCCTTTTTGTTCATCTTCATCTTGCTTATCAAGTTTTCCCTTGGTTGACAGATGTCAACAGAGTCTTCGGTCTACCTAGAATTGGTAGATGGAGCCAATCTTCATACATGGAACTTGGCTTCCACCGCTTGGATGGTTTACTCACCCGAGGGTATACTGGTGTCTTCAGGTGGTGTATCCCTAGGTCCATCCATGAATAATGTGGCCGAATATAGTGTTGTTATAGAACTTTTGTGCGATGTTATCTCACATGGTATTCTCTCATTAGAGGTTTGCTTGGATTCTCAATTAGTAGTATGTCAGTTGAACGACAGTTACCACGTGCATGATCCTACTTTACTCCGACGATTCCTATGGGTACGCCTTTTAGAACAACATTTTGATTTTATTACTTATTATCACATTCCTAGGAGTTTTAATCATGTATCTGATGCTTATGCTAATTTCATTTTAGATTCACATTTGTCACATAACTAAAGAAGATAAAACCATGTCATCAATGTACACATTGTAAAATATAAGTAAAGTTGAAGATCCCTTTTATATATATTTCAAAAAATATGTTGTTTATAGTAAAAAATTGGGGCTAATACCCTCAATACACATATACAACCGATACTACAATATCCACGACATCTACACCTGTGGCACTAGATGTGTGTCATGGTAACAAACTATGGCATTTGCGAGATGCCAAAAGAGTCGCACCCAGGATTTGGGCACACAAACCACCTATCGTTGCATGGATTTAGGTAGATCCTCTACTTGAACCATGGGAATCCTCTGAGTCAAACAAGACAGGTTTCCCTGCATGTTTGTAGGACTCTCTCAGATTCTCCTCCCGCCGCTTTGTCTACCTGGTTCCTCCGTCGATGTCGAGGAAACCTTTCCGGCCGTTGTGGAACCATGTCTGTAGTACAAAAGTGTCTAGTTAGTACTTAAGCACCATTTAAATATATTTTTGTTCTATTATACAAAAATACAAAAAAAAATGAAATATTAAAAAAAACATTTTGACATACCTATGTCACTGTAGGCGGTCCCTGGTGGGCGTGGCATGTCCGGATCTCCTCTGAAGTCTATCCCTGCATAGGGATATTCGTCTAGGGAAATGATCTGTCACTGCCACCAGTAGAATAAATCCCCTTTCTAGGGTGTGGGCACCCTACCTGCCCCCTTCCACCTCATTACCTCGATCCATTGTGCCATGGCTAGATCGTGAGGTCCTCTAGGAATAATCTCGACTCTAGGTCCCAAAACTGGAACACGCTCTAAAAACAAACTGCATAGGATAGAGGAAAACAAAAAATCCTTTTACTCCCCTCTTTTCACTCTGTCAACTAGATTGAATCTTTCTATAACAATCAGATCCAAGAGGAGGGCATGTGCCACATCAAGAGATCCACGTTAGTAGACAACGCCAACAAGGGCACATGTCACAATCATATGGTGACAAGTTTCTTGTTCTAGTTGGAAATTTAAGTTATGTAAGTCATGAATATAGGTGACACGTGGCAGGCATTCAACCAATGCCAAGTCATCAGTGACGTCAACAAGTTATGTCACTCCAGGATTTTGTCCTTCGGGGGAAACCAACAACTATCTGAAGCGTTGAATGTCGAATTAAATGTAAATCATTGATTAATCATAGTGGAAGGATAGCGTAAGCAGAGGTGTTAACTGACAACAAGTGGTCACCATTGCTTTATGACTTATTCAGCAGGTTATCACTCCATAGGAATTGGACTACTCAGAGTTCTAGTAACCCGGAGTCCCATAGTTTCGAAGCTCCGAAATAACATTCGGACCGTTGAAATCTATGGACACACATCAACTAAATATTAACACTTCGGTGAAATTTTAGTTTGGGATAATTAGATGTTTAAACCCCCGAAGCCACGAAGTACTCGAGGAAACGACAACCATCCATCTCATCATGAGATTAAAATGTGGCCATTTTTATTGATAAGTGTTCAAGCACTCGACAGTCCAAATGAAGGTACACAATGCTTTATAGCTCACATTAGTTGGAAAAGTATATAAAAAAGAAAGAATGGTGAGAATAAAGGGTCTTTGTATTCCATATAATAATATTAAAACAACAACATAGTCCAAGAAGAAGAACTGATGATTCTTATGAAGTGAGGGTGGAAGGGAGGAGCACGAAAGGATTCATATCATTTAAGTGTAAGTTAAGGGAGTTGGTGCTTCTTAGGGTTGGTTACCTAAATACAAGGGAGTTGGTGATTCCTATGGTTGGTGCACTAAATACAATGGAGTGGGTGATTCCTAGGCTTGGTTCTGTAAAGATACAAGGGATTTGGTGCTTCCTAGGGTTGGTTCCCTGAAGAAGGGAATTTGTGTCTCCTAGAGTTGGTTCTCTAAAAAGGATTGGTGTCCTTCACTATTATTCATATAAGCTTTGTAATTTCTATTAGTTATGTTTATATAATTGATTTTACAAAAAATTCTATTGTTGATCTATTGTGGTAATTAACAAAACACAAAACTAACTGCTAATTATTGAAAAAGGGTAATACTGATTCACCCCCCCCCCCTCACAATATTTCAATATTTTGTATTAGAGAAAGGTTCCTACAAAACGGGCAATCAACTGGAAGGCACATCCTAAAGATGTATCAAGAAGAAGGAATGTCTAACAACAAAGCACCATTGTTCAATGGAGGTGGCTATGCTCTGTGGAAAATAAGAATGAAAAACTTCCTATTGGCACTTGGTTTTGATATATGGAAAGATATTGTAGATGGTTACATTTCACCAAATACTCCACCCAAAGATGTTGTAGGAAATAACATATGCAATGAAAACTCAAGAGTAGTTAATGAAATTCTACGAGGGTTGAAAATTTCTATATGTGTGAAGGTTATGCATTGAATTTCAACCAATGAAATCTTGGACAAATTAGAGGTTGTATATGAAGGAGATATCAAAGTAAGGGAAGCCAAACTAGATACCTATAGAACTCAAATTGAAAATATGAAAATGAAAGAAGAAGAGAATATTGTTGAATACATTCATAGTGTAGATGAAGTGGATAATTCAATCAAAGCAACAGGAGAAGAATTTATAGACAAACCTATTGTGCAAAAGATACTAAGTTCATTACCTATGAGATATGATGCAAAGATCTCTACAATTGAAGAGAGGCCTGATCTTGAGACACTCATAGTTGATAAACTTTATGGAAATTTTACAACATATGAAATGAGAATAGGGAATGATAAATCATAAAAAAGAGAAAAAACTTTTAAAGCATCTAAAACAAAGATGAGTCAGGGGAAAAAGAACAATGATGAGTTATTAGATATATCTAATGATGAAACTACCAACTTCATAAAGAAAATCAAGAAAGTAACATGGAAATACAAAGGAAATATTCCTCTAATATGTTTCAATTGTGGAAAAATTGGACACGTTTCCAATAAATGTCCCCATCCTAAGAATGAGGAAAGTGATGACAAAAGAACCTTAAAAAATCAGAAGAAAAGAAACACTAATAATAATAAAAAGTTCTACATGAAAAAGAAAAGGTTCTTTACCCAAGAAGACAATAGTTCATCAGTAGAAAACGAAGAAGATGACCCAGAGCTTCTATTTATGGGAATAAAAACTCAAGATCATAAACATTCAGAAGATGAAGAAGAAGAAATCCTTAGTATAATTGAAGAACTAAGAAAACTAAAAAACAAAATAGGGTACTAAGGGAAGAGCTTCTAGAGATTAAAGAAGCTACTAAATCATGAGAGAGGGAAGTTTCCAAAACCATCAAAGAGATAGAACAGACCATTAGTGATTTGAAGTCCTAGCTCATGGAAGCTAATAAAATTGAATAAGTCATTTTACAACAACTTAATGATAAAAAAAAAGTATGTGAGAAACTAGAAGACGAGATTAAGATGCTAAAAAGTGAAATTGAGATAGAAAAGAAGGGATCACAATTTGGAAATAGCTCAAATATATGTTGGACACACCTAGCACACTTAGAGGGGGGGTGAATGAGTGTGGGGATGTTTTTCCCAAAACTTCCCTCTTGCACAAAAACTCATCAATTAGCATTCAACATTTATTCATTACCTATTGTTGTCATTTATAACCAGTTAGATGTAGGCACATATCAACAACATATATCAACAATATATCATCAACAAGTCATCATCACAATGAACACAAAGAAAACAAGATGTATGTACAATTTTCTTTTTATTACGGACTACAATCCTTGGGGTTTATCCGCAAAAACTGAATAGAGTATAGCTCTACAAGAGTACCAGCTCTATATGCAAGACTCAGCTTACATTCTTAGCACCAACTAAGATGAGGCAACAATCCTCAACATATATCAATCTGTCAACAGGTACGTGACCTGTCAGTAGTGCAGCCCGCGTGTGCATGTGCCCCGACTCACTACAGCCCGCGTGTGAACATGACCAGTGTATAATGTAACAAGTGTATGCTTCTGGGAACTAGGGTTTTTCTTTGCTTCACATGCTCAAATCCTCTACAACCTGCAATCACTTTCTCTTTTGTCTTCCACTGTCCAAACTGACCCACAGCCAGTCACAACACATCCAAGCTCTCCAATAGCTTACTCATGCTCCACAACAAGTCAATATGAATGTTATCTCAATCATGTATAAATAACTAGTATACCATAGCAATCATGTCACTATTGAAACACAAGAGTGTTGCTCACTCCATCAACCAAATCAACCAAACTGAGCCACATCATAGAATCCATACCAAGAATTCCCTAAGAATTCACAACACATCAAATGATAGTATCCATCAAGACAATAATGTAACCATACCAGTGTCTCAGTGATATATCTGAGGCCATAGAATGCAGATCTAGAACCTGCCTCATCATCCAAGAGCTTGGCACCAGCTCAAACAAAAATCTCCATGATTTTATCCACTCCATGCTCCCTGTACATAGCCAACCCACGTGTACACTCACCCTATACACAACCAGCCTAAGTGTACATGCACCCTATACACAGACAGCCTGCGTGTACATGCACCCTATACAAAGACAACCCGTGTGGGCATCAAAAAATAGGGTTTTTTGTGAATCCAAGAATTTTTCCGTCAAGATATCCGATATTGCCGAAACTTTGATGCATCCATGAGATCCTCCTCTTTCTCTCTTCCTCAGAATAGATCTTCAATCATGCTCAAGAGATCCACATCAACAAGATGCTCTCACAAGAAGATCTCCATCAATACTCCAAAAGATATTCACAAGAATCTCTCCATTGATCCACAAAAGGATTCTCACTCAAAATGTACATTTTACAAGAGATCCTAGCTTCTTATTTATACTTTCATCTTATAGGTCACTTAACCCATTTTTAGGTTACTTAACTCATTTCTAGGTCACTTAACCTATTTTCCTTATTTTAGGGTTAACCACTTTCCATGAATAGAAAGTTCTTCAATACTTTATCATTTAAATATTCCTTCTTGATTTTGTCACTTCATTTTATCATTTAAATAATCTTTCTTGATTTTCTAACTTTACTTTATCATTTAAATAATGATTTCTTCTTTTCAAGCACTTTGACTTCTTTGACCTTTTGGGGCTTTAAGCCATCATATGGGGGTCCTTCAACTTCGTAGAGCCATAACTCTCAAACCGTGAGGAGTTATGTGACATTCCACATACCACCAGAAATAGAATGTCAAGCACTATCCATCTAGGATAGTTTCACCAACAAATTCATTGATCTTCATCTCATTAATCCACATGCAATAATGGGTCCTCCAACCATTCTTCTAGGATAACTCAATCTGTAAAGCATCTTCCCATGAGGGCTTTCACCATAAGGGTACCACTTTGGAGTTCATCCATTTGTGCACCTTATCAACCATGATAAGACAATAATGATTCATCTTTGCATAAATTCACCACTGCATCATATATATCAACTATGCATCATGTATCAATGACAACTCATTGATCCATCTTCATCA
>ML784515.1:230024-241849 GCA_009831015.1 Picea engelmannii
TGGGGCTTCAAGCCATCATATGGGGGTCCTTCAACTTCGTAGAGCCATAACTCTCAAACCGTGAGGAGTTATGTGACATTCCACATACCACCGGAAATGGCATGTCAAGAACTATCCATCTAGGATAGTTTCACCAACAACTTTATTGATCTTCATCTCATTAATCCACATGCAAGCATGGGTCCTCCAACCATTCTTCTAGGATAACTCAATCTATAAAGCGTCTTCCAGTGATGGATTTCACCATAAGGGGACCACTTTGGAGTTCATCCATTTGTGCACCTTATCAACCATGATAAGACAATAATGATTAATCTTTGCATCAATTCACCACTACATCATATATATCAACTATGCATCATGTATCAATGACAATTCATTGATCCATCTTCATCAATGCATCATATCAATGATCCATCTTTATCAATTGGTTTCCACTTGGACATCTATCATTCTCATCAAGGGCATCATATCAATTGGTTTCCACTTGGACATCTATCATTCTCATCAATGCATATTCATTGTTCATCAATCATCAATAAATCAATTACTTGACATCAATCAAACCAAATCATTTACATCAATGACATATGATCCAACAATCTCCCAAATAATCAAACCATTGGCATCAATGACAACATGATCCAACAATATATTGGATAAAAGTCTCAGTAGTCAAAGATCACCAAAAAAAAAGACTATTTTGGGATACACTCAAGACTCAACTTCTACATCACAAGGATCTGTCAAGAAACCAATCAGTTACGCAGATGCTCTGAAAAACTCATTAAGAAAATAAGATAATGAGGCAAAGATGATACCATTGAAAACTGTTACACATAAATAGGAATCAATACTCCCTACTAGAGTAGAAGATGATAAGAAAAATGTAATCATTAGAAGGAATCCCCTTATATATATCTAATTATTGGATATTGTTACTCTTGCAATAATTTTGGACATAAGGCAGTACACTACAAAGCTTATGGACACTACAATCATAGAAATGTCCAAAGATATAAGAACAAGTACATTACAGAGAAGAGAAACTATAACTCATTTTCTCCTTTGCAGGACTTCAATAGTCAATGCCAAAAATGAAACAACTATTGTCATAAAACCAATGAATGTAGATTGCCAAAATATGATAAAAAGACAAATATTTCCCATAATCAAAAGGAATGGAAGAAAAAAAACCCAGAGTGCAATGTAGCCTTATATGAATAAATCAAGGATGTTAGTGGTATATAGACAATGGATGTTCCAAAAACATGACTGGAGATCAAATTAAATTTCTCAAGTTAAATAAGAAAGGAAAAGGAAAATTAACTTTTGGAGATAACATGTCAGCCAAGATACTGGGAAAAGGCATTGTTAGTTTAGGAAATAATAAAACCGAAGAAGAATATACACTTCTGGTAGAAAATATCAAACCAAATATTCTAAGTGTAAGTCAGACATGTGATGAGGGTCACATATTTACTTTTAATTCTCATAAATGTGAAATCAGAAAAAAGGACACTGGAAAGCTAGTGGCATTTGCACCAAGAACATCTAGCAATGTGTGCATCCTTGATATAGAAGAAGAAGAAGAAAAAGGTTGTTAAAGGCAAGTAGATGAAACATGGTTATGTAATAGAAGGTTGGGACATTTAATATTTTACAACTTGATCAAATCCAATGAGAAAAAGGCAATTAGAGACTTGCCAAAAGGGATTAAGCCTTCATGTTCTATTTGTAAAAATTGTCAAATAGAAAAGAAAACAAGAGTTAGGTTAAAAAAAAAGGAGCATTCCACAACAAAACCATTACAGATTATTCACATATATCTATGTGGACCAACCAGAACCAAAATTACTTATGGTGAACAATATTTTATGTTTATTGTTGATGATTACACAACAATGACCTGGGTATTCTTTCTAAAATAAAAATCAGAAGCCTTTGCATAATTTAAAATATACAAAGCCCTTGTAGAAAATGAAACAGATCACAAAATTAAATGTCTGAGATCAGACAATGGAGGAGAATTAACCTCTAAAGAGTTCATTCAATTCTCTAAAAATCATGGTATCAAAAGACAGTTTTCATCTCCTAGGACTCCTTAACAGAATGGAGTGGTGGAAAGGAAAAACAAAACAGTTCAAGAAGATGCAAGAACCATGCTAAATGAAGCTAAGATTCTAGACAATTTTTGGAGAGATGCAATCTACACAAAAATCCACATACTTAATAGAGCTTAGTTGAGACCCAACCATGAAAAAACCCCTTATGAATTATGGTTTGGAAGGCCAACATCTGTAAAACACTTTAGAACTTTTGTAAGTAAATGTTACATAAGAAATGACGAAGATAACCTAGGAAAGTTTGATCCAAGATCCGATGAAGGAATATTCTTAGGATATTCATCTAATAATAAATCATAGATATGCTATAATCTTATAATAATAAATATAGTGGAAACTACCAATGTAAAGATAGATGATCTAAAAAAGAGCATATCCCAAGGCATTGATAAAAAATACCAACAAGAAGATGATGATGTAGAATCTCAGTAGGAAGATGATGATGTAGAATATCATAAAGAGGATAAAAATTATGAAAAACAAGAAAATGAACCTCATACTAATGAAGAAGACAATGAAGAAACACCCTTTCCAAGTGATCCATCAAAAAGAGTTCAAAAGAATCATCCTGAAAGCCAGATTATTAGAGATAAAAGTGCAAGAGTGGAAAAAATATAGAAACTCTCTTTTGAATCATAACAAGCAATTTTATCCCTAATAGAACCTAAGTCAGTTAATGAAGCTATCAAAAGTAAAAATTGGATAAAATCAATGAATGAAGAACTAGATCAAATAGAGAAGAATTAGACTTGGGAACTAGTTCCAAGACCCAATGATAAGAATGTAATAGGAACCAAGTGGATCTTCAAGAACAAACTAAATGAAAATGGAAACATTATAAAGAACAAAGCCAGATTATTTTGCAAAGGATAGTCCCAAGTAGAAGGTATTGATTTTGAAGAAACTTTCACTCCAGTAGCAAGACTTGAGGCCATCAGAATGTTCCTAGAATTTGCATGCTTCAAAAATTTCAAAATCTATAATATGGATGTCAAATCAACATTCCTTAATGGAATACTAGAAGAAGAATTCTATGTTGAGCAACCAAAAGGATTCTTGTTATCATAAAATAAGGACTATGTGTGAAAACTAAAAAGGCCATGTATGGTCTTAAACAAGCCCCCAGAGCATGGTTCTCTAGGCTTGAACAATACCTACAAAAATATGAATATAAGAGAGGCACTATTGAAAATAACCTATACATCCAAATTAAGGATCAAAACATGATCATTGTGGTGGTATATGTAGATGAAATCATATTTGGGAGTAATATTTCTACACTAAGAAAAACATTTTCAACCAAAATGAAAGAAGAGTTTGAAATGTCTATGTTGGGAGAACTGTCATTTTTCTTAGGTTTACAAGTAAATCAAGAAGAAAATGAAATATTTGTTTTCGAAACCAAATATATCAAGGAAATGCTGAAGAAATTTCAAATGGAAGTCAATAAACCTATGGGTATTCCAATGGTCACTGAATGTAAAGTAAGTCTAGAAGATGACTCACCAAAAGTAGACCAAATGATGTATAGATCAATGGTTGGAAGTTTTCTCTATTCAACAACAACAAGACCTGACATCATGTAGTATGTAGGACTTGTGGGAAGATTTCAATATGAACCTAAAGAAACTCACTTAAAAGAAGTAAAAATAATATTCATATACCTTCAAGGCACTCTAGAACTTGGATTATGGTATCCAAAATATAAAGACATCAATCTAATTGCATATACTTATGCAGATTGGGCCGACAACATAGATGATAGGAAAAGCACCAGTGGAGGAGCATTTTTCTTAGGAAAAAGTCTAGTAGCATGGTTAAGAAAGAAACACACATCCACATCACTCTCTACAACAGAGGCATAATACATTGTTGTTGCATCTTGTTGCACACAAGTTCTTTGGATGAAGAAAAATTTAGAAGACCTACAAATAAGTTATAATAATCTCGTTACTATTAACTGTGACAACACTAGTTCCATAAGTATCTCTAAAAATCCATTCATGCATTATAAAACCAAAACATCCCAATTAGATACCATTTCCTAAGAGATTAGGTTACTCAAAAAATAGTTAAAATAGTGTATGTAGATACCAAATAACAGATTGCAGACATTTTCACAAAACCCTTTCCCATGAGTACTTTTGAAAATCTTGGACATAAATTATGAGTAATTCAAAAACCTCATTAAAAAACAATAAAAACGTATCAAAAATGGAACATGCTTATGGGGGGCATTTCCACAGGGTGATCTAAGAAAGATCCCCTTTGCCATTTCTTTCAAAGGGGGAGGAAATTGATAAGGGAAAATTTTTCAAAAAGAAAAGATTGCCATCAATGCCAAAGGGGGAGATTGTTGGAAATATTGTCATTGATGTCAAAAACCAATGTCATTATGATGTGATGATGAGTTGTTATGAACAAAATGCAGTGAAATCTATCTAAATATCAGGAGAGACGACATATTAAATTTCACGAGATTTACACAGAAGAATAAACAACATCGGGATCACATTCCCAACAGATCAATGACCTTGATCAATTAGATTCCATGTACAAAACCAAAATATCAGAAGAGAAAGCGCATTTCAATGATATAAAAAACATGTAGAGGAATCTACCAAAATGATTAGAAGGGAAACCACATTGCAGAAACAAGATCATGACTTAAATACACACAGTAAAACTACAAATTAATCAAGGGAGAAACATGTCCATTGATGTATATTTCGAGACAAACCTGGGCTGTCATATCTGGGAGTTACAAAGGAGGACCTCTAGATCAAACATCTGATTAAGTCATGACCGTCGGATCTTAGTAAGGGAAGATCAACAGTGGAGAACCATTGCGAGATGCAAGGGTTGAGTTAATGATTGCACAACTTTTGGTTCCAAAATAATCCCTGATCATTGATCTACTATGGGAGAACTATTCACCATTAGATGAAGTCAAGTTTCTCGAGTTTTATCGGAGAATATCACTCCAGGAGAATTCAGAATTGGGAACGAATAAACCAAATACCCTAAGGCCGAAATAAATATGGACGATTGATTTAAGATTTGATGACAATCATTGGATCAAGAATTCATATGAACCTACCACCATTAGATTCGGGAGGAGGACATGTGCCACATCAGGAGATCCATGTCAGTAGACCACGTCATCAAGGACACATGGTGCAATTAGATGGTGACACGTGTCTTGTTCTAGTTGGAAATATAGGTTACGTAAGTCATGAATCTAGGTGACATGTGGAAAAAACTCGACGAGTGCTAAGTCATTAGTGATGCCATCAAGGTACGTCACTCCGGGAGTTTTTCCTTCGGGGGAAACAAACAACTACCTGAAGCGTCGAAGGCCGAAGTCAATGTAAACCATTGATCAATTATAATGAAAGGATAACGTGTTGGATTACTGAGAGGGGGGGTGAATCAGTAATAGCTTAATTATAATCTTTTTTCTCCAAATAATCCAAGTGTTATATCAATGTAGATTTATTATCCAATAATGATAAATAATAAATGAACAATCACACACATACACAATACACCAATGTTTTACGTGGAAACCAAAATCGGGAGAAAACCACATAATGCTTTATCTTATATGTCTTGAAGAATTACATTCATTGGAAGCACCAACTTCCTTTGTTTTCCAGCTGCAACTGGAAGGAGGCTCCCACCCCCTAGTTTCTCAGGCTACAACCTAAGGGAAGCTCCAACTCTCCAATTCTCTGGCTACAACCATAAGGAGGCTACAACCCCCTATGTTCTCTGGCTACAACCGGAAGGTGGCTACAACCACTTGTCCTTGCCTCGTCCAACCACCCTAAAGTAGAAGTAGAATGATAAAACCACTGTCGCACTATCACTATGAGATATAACACTATAAACATGTACCAATAAACCTGAACCATGCATCAACCATGCATCAACCTGTACCTCAACCTGTAATCAACATGTACCATAAACAAGTGCATCAACCATGCACCAACCTATACCAGACAATCTGTAATCAACCTGTACCATAAACAAGTGCAACCAAACATGTACCAAGTATGTACCAAGCATGTGTCAAGTATTCATTAATATTTACCAACATCATCAACTATACACCTCATGTATGTGCCAACTCATCAACTACTTGTCTCAACCATGTACCCAACTTGTACCTCAACCGAAATCCCTCATCAATTTCATCATCCAAATATGATTTGTAAATTTGTAATAGACCTGGTGTATATGATAACATACCTGCAAACCTTCCTTAACTTTAACAACAACATACTAGCATTTTCACCAAACATTTCTTTAGTCTCATAAGACTAGTTTTGGATTAGTTGACAACCCTAACTTGAAATAATCATAACTTTGTACCTACAATGAATAAAGATATGAAACTGATACATAATGTTCTTCAATGTGATTTATGCAATTCCTCCAGGTTTCACTACTTGGAACCTCTCAGAAAAAAGTTCTGGAAAAAATGGCTCACCTTGCTGAATTTTGGATTATTCTAGAGAGCAACCTTGTAGAGTGTGCCCTGCATGAAGTATTTGTTGAATTGATATGAAATTGTTACACATCATAATATAGATGGTATTATAACCAAAACATTTGGTATTACTAAATTTGATCTGTTATGAAGAAGTTAGGTCGTTTTTACCCGAAACACATGTTTTTGACTAGTTTCAGGACTAGCCACAAACCCTATTTTCCACGAAGTGTAACTCAAAAAATACAACGACCCACAAGATGAATTTTTTACCACTGATAATTGGATATGTTTCCTCAATGGAATAGCAATTTAAAGTTCTGAATCATTCTAGAAAAAAAATTATTGCGAAAATGGTGAGATGACCTGGAAAAAAACATACTTTAGAAAGCATCATCAAAAGAATTTATCCTTTCTTGAATTTTGGGCTTCTTTTCTTCACATTCCTCATAAATTCGGCTAATATATCCTTTGGTTACCTCAAAAACCTATAGTTATTCAATATTCTCAAGTGTTTCTTAAATGAGAGGGCCTTTCCTCTTATTTATACTCTCCAAGTAGCTTCCTTAAAAACATCTTCTAGGTCACTTTGCCCACTTTCCTTATTTTAGGGTTAACCCACTTCTAATTTCTCCATTAAATATATTATTGAATTAATTTATTTTGTATTCACTTTGAATTACAGTACACTCATCACTTCAATTTATTATTTACCTTTTAAAATCTCTTAAACCACTTTGACTACTTTGACCTTTTGGGGCTTCTAGATGACATATGAGGGTCCTCCAACTTCGTAAGGCCATAACTCTCAAACTGTGAGGAGTTATGTGACGTTCCACATAATACTAGAAATTGAATGAAATGTACTATCCATATAGAATAGTATTACCTAAAAATATATCAAAACTCATACCTTTATCCATCAAACAAACTTGGGTCCATTACCCAAACCTGGGTTCTCCAACTTATCATGGTCATAACTCTCTAACCATGAGGATTTATGTGACATTCCACATACCACCAGAAATGGCATGAAAAACAATATCCATCTAGGATATTTTCATTGACAAATTCACTGGCATTCATCTCATTATTCCACAAATAATCATGGGTTCTATAACCATACTTCTAGGATAAATCAATCTGCAAAGCGTCTTCCCCTGAGAGTTTTCACCATAAGGGGACCACTTTGGATTTCATCCATTTCTACTTATTATCAACCATGACAAGACAATAACGAGCCATCTTTACATCAAACAATATTGGGTCCATTACCCAACCTTTTTGCTATGGGGATTTCTTCAAGGGTTGACATCAATGACAACCAACCTTAATCAACATAACGTAAGCATAGGTGTTAAGAAAGAGTAAGTGGTCACCACCACTTTATGAATTATTTAGTAGGTTATCACTTAGGAGGAATTGGACTACTCAAATTTCTAGAAACCCAGAGTCCTGAAGTATCGAAGCTCTGAAATAACATCTGGCTTGTTAAAATCTATGGACACACGTGAAATTTTAGTTTGAGAGAACTGGAATTTTAAACCCTCGAATCCATGAAGTACCAGAGGAAACAAAAATCGTCCATATCATTGTGAGATCAAAACATGATCATTGATGTTGATAAGTGTTCAAGCACTCACTTGGCCTAGAATCTGGTCACCACCTGTGGTCATATGGAATAACTAAATAAGGGCGAAAGAAGAGGCAACACTTAAATTAATAATATTGTGGTTCTGCACATATGTTCATATGAAAAACATGGTTTGAAGGAAGCGCCTCTGCATTATTCGATTTCTGCAACATTTGTAGAGACATGGAATCAAGTTAAATAAATCGATCCATACTTGTGATCAATTTAAGAATAACTCTCACTTAATTAAATGTTGTTCAAAAACACATGTATTCCAATAGAGGACAAACACCTTCGATAAGCACTCACACAACCATATAAAATATCAACACACATATTTTTTTACGTGGTAAAACCCCTATGGGGAAACATCCACGACCCTAGCCAACGCAGACACTTCGAGAAGTTTATTAATGCAAAAGAAAAAGATTACATAGAGATTTTACAAGATATTTTCTCACAATCGATCATCGACAAATGACCCTCCATGATATTTAAATAGAGATCATGGACCAATCAAGTGTTAAGCCACATATCAATGGCTGTTAATATTGAGGAGAATATGAAATTCCAGATCACTCTATGTCGGGAGCATATCATGACCATAGAATTTCCTAACTACAAATGCATACTAATGCATACTAAAGAAACACACTAAGAAACACACTTTTACCTAACGACACATTAGCACAAGTAGATCTTAGCTAACTCCTAAGTGTCTAAATATCCTAACATCCCCCCTTAAGAGAAACTTAGGATAGGATTGAAGGATTTACAATAGTGACACAATAGGAGAAGGAAAGAGGCATTAGAGCCTATCCCCCCTTAATGACAATTTCCTGAAATCCTAACATAGATCGAATTTTGGAAAACTTTGCTTCTTTAAGAGTCTTTGTGAAAATGTCTACCGCTTGATATTCTATAGGGAAAAAAAACACTTCAATAACTTGATCATGTATTAACTTTCTGATGAAGTTCATGTGTATTTGGATTTGTTTTTGCGCTGATGTTGAACTGGGTCTTTCGTGAGCTTGATGAGACTCTGATTGTCTCACCAAAGGCTAGTCGATTGTTGCTGCTGGAAGCCAATCTCTGAAAGAATATGTTGAAGCAATAAGGCTTCTTGAATTGCATTTATCACCACTCAGTACTATGCTTATGCTAAAGAAAGTGCAATATCCTATTGTTTCTTACAGGTCCAAGTGAAAAGTCTTGAACCAAGGATGAAAACATAACCTGCAGTAGAATTTTGATCATCAGGGTCACCGACCCAATATGAATCAATGAAACCAACCAATAAAGGAGTCCCCTTGATCTATAATGTATCCTGAAATGAACTGTACCATGAACATAGAGAAGTATCCCTTTAGTTGCTTTCCAATGGATTTCATGGGGTGTTTGCATATAACGGTCAACAATACCAACAACAAAGGAAAGATCAGGGAAGGTATGAGTCAATTATAGGAGACTACCAAAAAACTGACGGTACAAGGTGGCATCAACTTCGGGAGAATTATAGGTGGAAAAAAGATTAACTCCATAGTGGAAGGGAGAAGATATTGGTTTACAATCGTCCATGCGAAAGTGACGAAGAAGGTCACAAACATACTTAGTCTAGGAAAGAAAAATTACTTCATTGTTTTGCAAAACTTGGAGGCTAAGGAAATAGTTCAAAAATCCTAAGTCTGTCATTTCAATTTTCTTCTTAAGGATGGTTTTCACATGGTTTAAAAGTTTTGAGTCACTACCAGTAAGGATAAGGTCATCAAAATAAAGGAAAAGTATTATGAGATGGCTTCCTACTTTCTTGGTATAAAAATTAGGATCAGAATGGAATCTAGAGAATCCAGTGTCAATAATAAAGTTGTCCATTTTGGCATACCAAGATCAGGGAGCTTGATTGACACCATAAAGATATTTCTTAAGGATATAAACATGGCTAGAGTCATTCTGGACATAGCCAAGAGATTTCTCCATGTAGATTTCTTCTTACAAATATCCATGCAAGAATGCGGATTTAATGTCCATCCGATGGACCTCCCATTTATGTGAGGCAATTTCATTACAATGTGGTTGAATAAGTCTTCAACCTTTGACATCTTCAGAATAACCAACAAATATACACTTCTCACTTTTAGGTTGCAATGCTTTTCTTTTCTCATTAGGAATGTGAGCCCATCCTATACTGCGAAATACATGGAAGTGACTTACATCTGGTTTAATTTTAGTCTAAGATTCTTCTGGTGTTATATCTATAAGAGCCCTTGTGGGAGTGTGATTTACTATGTAATTTTCACATTAGATGGATTCCTCCCAATAGTTTAGACTTAATCCCTTAGATTGGATCATACAATTAGCCATTTATTTTAATGTGCGGTTCTTTCTTTCAGAAACGTCATTTTGTTGTGATGTATATGGAACATTGTGTTGCATTTGGATGCCCAATGTAGTGCAATAAATTGTAAAATTATTGTTCACATGTTCTCCTCCATTATATGTTCTTAACCTTTGAATTTGATGTTCCGTTTGCTTTTCTACAAGGGCCTTGTAGGCCAAAAACTTATCAAAAAATTCAATATTAAGTTTTAAGAAGTAAACCCAAGTACGTCTGGAAAAGTAATCAATGAAAGTTAAGAAATAATTTCACCCAGAAAAAGAAGGAGAAGAAAGTGGACCACACAAATCACTGTGAACAAACTACAAAGGGAACGAGGCATGCAAAGAGGCACGCTTGTCAAAATTGCCCCGATGATTTTTGTTGAGAACACAACCAACAAAAAAGGGATCTATGGATGAAACAAGAGGAAGAATAGTCACCCTATGTTGATTATATAGTTGTGTAAATGTGTTGAACCTTCACAAAATAGACCTGTTTAGAAAATACTACACACATTTGTAGAGAGAAATTGAGAAAGAAGAAGAAGGAGAGAAAGAATGGAAGAATTCTCATTAACCGTTATGAATAATGAATAATTTACACATGATATACTTTGTAAAACTCAATAAGTGCACAGTGGAGGAGAACCAATGCGCCATATTGGTGGTCTATAGTGATCTGGACACACACCAATAGTTATGGGAGTGAACTGCCACCTAGTCTAGTCTCTCAGGTAGTTACAGGAGTGAACTGCAACCTAGCTGAGTTAACTAGTCAACTAGTCTTCATTAACTGACTAAACAGAGAGTAGTGAGGATTATATCATGGAATCAAGGGTAATGCGGGAATTTGGTGATCATCCCAAGTCAAGTGCACATTATATGGTGATGATCCCAATGTTGCATGGTGACAAAACCAATGCAGCATCTAAACTCAACTCAACTAGTCAAACTGAAGTGTCAACTGAAGGAGAATCCTTTCTAGGTGCAATATTCTCCCCTAAAATATAGGAGATTGGATAATGAATAATTATGACTAATAAACAAATAAAGACCTTAGGAAAAATAAATCCTAGGTGTGTGTGAGGTAACTCCAACACCCTCCATGAACATCACTATGGTGAAAATAAAGAATGGGTCCCGACAACGAGGCCATGTTAGGTACCCAAATAAAAAATATACACTAAAATAAAGT
>ML784515.1:253142-268081 GCA_009831015.1 Picea engelmannii
CTTAAATTGAATTGCAATAGGGAGATTGCTTTCCTGTGATTTAATTCAGAGCTTCAGTCTACTCCAGCAAGTATAGATAGAATGATTTTCTTTACTACAACACTAAGTGCTTTTGGAATTAAGCATATATAGTGCGTGGCTATGTTTGAAACAAAAGACTTCCCTGGGTTGATAATTTATGTTTCACTTGGTTGTTTGAAATTAATTAAGCAATTATAGTGACCAACAGAAATATTATTTGCAAGCCAAAATACACCCAGAGTGAAAACTTTCCAGTCACTAGATGATACTATGAATTATAGGGTTATAACACCTGCCATCCTTCAGTTTGAATCCTGATAGGAAGTGAGTCGGAGCATACTTGCAGTCTGTCATGTGAAATCTCTCAAGGAGATCTCATGCATACTTGGCCTGAGACAATTTGATGCCTGATGGATCTTGACTAATCTCGAGTACAAGGAAGAAGTGCAACGGATCCATGTCTATCATCAAAAACCTGTCATGTAGAATCCTCTTGACTATAACAATCGTTGAAGTTGAGCAATCGGTGATCTACAAATCATCAACATACAAAACTAAAAGTAGAAGTGAATTAGTCATCCCGAGAATGTAGACATTCAGGTCTGATTAACAACATACAAAGTTTTGTAACAATAGGTAGGAGTCCATATTGGTATACCATGCCCTCATATCCTACTTGAGGCCATAAAGGGACATTTTTAGTCGACAGACCAAAGATGAGTCCTGCATAAATCCCTGGGGCTGCTCCATGTAGATCTCGTCAGAGATATCACTGTGAAGAAATGCATTCTTCACATCCATCTGATGGAATTCCCATCCCTTGGTTGTCACAATGGCAAGTTCCAATTTTATGGAATCCATCTTCACTACTGGAGCGAAGGTCTCATCATAGTCAATGCCATGAACCTATTGAAATACTTTGGAAACAAGCCTAACTTTGTATCTGCTAATCTATCCATCCATTGCACTCTTGGTCCTGTAGACCCATCTGCATCTAACAAGTTTCCTCCCAGAAGGAAGGGGAACCATATCCCAAGTCTGGTTCTCGAGGAGGGAGTTGTACTCCTCCTACATCACATATTCCCAAAAGAGATTTCCAACATCCTAGCCATAAGACCATGGATCTGAAGACTGAACCAAGAAAATATGACTGGAGGGAAATGGTTCAGTGGCATTGAGTGAAACAAGAGGCTCCTAGAAATCAGATCGAGTCCTCCTAGTATCGGTTGGATCACCGACGTGATCCCCTGTGTTCTGAAGAGTAGTATGTACCCACTTAGGCCTCTGCTCTGGCTGTGCAACTGCATTTGGATGCTTTGACTCTGCATCTCACTGTACTGACTCTGAATCTGAATCATATGAGTCCTATGAACCAGAACTCTCGTCTGAAGAATATTCGGCATGTGCATTCTCGTCATATCGAAGAAGTGGAATAATGAAGGTGTGTGCATGCAGCTACTAAGGTACATGCAAGACACTTTCCTTGAATCATACACTTCACTCAATGATGATCCAGTCCGAGGAAATATCAATAAGTCTATATCCCTTCACATCGTCTGGCTATCCAACAAAAATACACTCAGTGCTATGTGGATCAAGTTCCTGTTGACTTGGTGGTCAGGACCTTCGAGAATCGCAAAATGGTCTAACAGCCTTCCATGGATCCATTAACTCTGGAGGTGATGAGTTTACCAATCACCTGTCGGTTTTGGTCTAACAGTTGCCATACTACCGCAAAAATGGTATCAGAGCGAAAGGTTACAGGTTCGAGTTCGCTCGATTGGTGTCGAGTACCTCAATTGGTGCTGAGGGGGAGATTGTTGAATTGGTGGTCAGGACCTCCTTCGGGACTCGCGACATGGTCTAACAGCCTCCCTGGATCCATTAACTCTGGCGGTGATGAGTTTACCAATCACCTGCGGGTTTTGGTCTAACGGTTGTTGTACTATCGAAATTTTTTTCTTGTGAGTCTCCTTGACTCCTCATATTGCAAACCCCAAAATGAAGACTAGTTATGCTAGCTCCTTCCATCATGTGCCCACAATGATGACCAAGTGTGTATCCATAAAGGGCTTTCACGATTCGCAACTCGTGAATTTTTTCGTGAGTCTCCTTGACTCCTCCACTTTCGGTACCCGAAATGGAGCCTAGCTACGCTAGATCCTTCCACTCACATAACCACCAGCGGTGACCACGTCCTATGCCAAAAAGGCATTTCTCATTTCATCATTCCTATGATGAAGGGTCTTGACACTCCAAGTTGTGATCGCCGAAACTCCAAAATGGAGCCAGATTGATGGTTCACGCTTTCAATTGATCAATGACTCAGATTGAATCGTTGTTTCATGTTTCGTGATTTCAGCAATATTTTGGTGAGACTTCACGACTCTTCATATCATGATTTTCGAAATGGACCTTAGTTGTTAGCACCTTCCTCCAACTCTCAACGATGTGACCACTACCTATGACCACTCACTAATTATTTGAGTGCTTCGCTGTTCAGATCAATGGTCCACATTCCATGGTGATCAGATGACTATCCACCACCCTGCAACTTCAGCTTTCGGGACTTAGGGGGAATGTTGATACTAAAACTCCTAAATCGAAACTCTCGGAATGATTTCACTTGATAATGTGTCGTGACTTGAGAGACTGCCACATGTCACTCAGATTTTAAATATTCAAGTACTTGAAACATCAAATCACCTTGACACTTGTCCTTGTATGATTGTGCCATGTGTCCTTGTTGACATAGGCTACCGCCTGTCCTTTCTGACGTGGTTTGTCATGAACCACCTCCTAGATCTGACGGCTTAGATTAGTCCTCGATCCAACAGCTGAGATTATGTTGTGATTTCGCATATCGTGAGTTCGAGAGGTGAGGGCACCTCCTCCCTTTGACTTTCCAGTCAGCGAAATGATGATCTTTCTCCATGCGTCCTTCTTGGATCGAAGGTCCAGATTTCTCCTCGATCCGACGGCTCATATCTTTTCAAAATTTTGCATATCATGAGTTGGAAGGTTAGGCCTGTCCTTCCTTTGAACTTTCAGTCAGTGAAATGTTGAAATTTAACCACATGTCCTTGTTGGATCGATGGTCCAGATTTCTCCTCAATCCGATGGCTCAGATATTTTCACAACTTCACAGATTGCGAGTTGGAAGGTTGGAGCACTTCCTTCCTTTGACTTCCAGTCAGCAAAATGTTGATCTGTGACCATGTGTGCTACTCAAATATGGACGGTCCTCTTGATTTATGGATTTTGTAATCCCACTTCTCCTTTCACTTTAAAGAATGTGCAGGTTCTCCTGGATCCAACGATGGTCAGACACCGTGCTCAGATCTAACGCCTGAGATCTGTCCTCCATCTGTGCACTCCTCCTATCTTAATTTAGATGTGACGGTCATCGGTAATTTTGAATGGAATCCAATGATCACTGTCGCTTCTCCTCCTGAGCTTCTCCTTCCTATGTGTTCTTGCCATCAATGACAAGTGCATTGTTCCTGTGAACATGCCAACAATCACCCCCTTTGGCATTGATGGAAACCCTGAAAGGATGCACTATTCTTCTTAGACCTCGATCTCCAACCGTAGCATCCAGTCATGGTGTTATTCTCCCCCTTTGACATCAATTTCAAATAAAAAACACGCCCCCCCTGAGCTGTTGCAGTAATTTTTCAGAGGTATCAGATATTCAACCAACACAAACTCCCCCTAATAGGATGGATTCTCTTAGATGTGAGACGGGATGACACCCAACTTCTGACAGAGATATTTAAATGGTGTCTTGGCTAGGGTTTTAGTAAATATGTCTGCAATTTGTTCTTTGGTTGGAATGTATTGAACCTGAACAATCTGATTGGTGGCATGCTCTCTCATAAAATGGTATTTTATGGGAATATGCTTGGTCTTGGAGTGGAATACAGGATTCTTGGACACACTTATGGAACTAGTGTTATCACAATGAATTGGGATCGGTGCAATATATTTTACCTCCAAGTATGCAAGTGTCTGAATCATCCATAATCCCTGAGTGCAACAAGTAGAAACAACAATGTATTCGACCTCTGTAGTTGATAAGGAAATGGAACCTTGTTTTTTTCTCAACCACGCTACTAGAGAATATCCTAAGAAGAATGCAACTCCACTCATGCTTTTCCTTTCATCCATGCAGTTATCCCAATCAACATCTGAGTAGACTGAAAATTGAAAATTAGGATTCTTAGGATACCATAGGCCATAGTTCATTGTTTCTTTCAAATATCTGAATATCCTTTTGACAGCTAGAAAATGACTTTGTTTAGGTGTAGACTGATATCCTCCTACCATTCCAACAACATGCATTATGTATGGATGAGATGTTATGATGTACAACAGGCTGCCTATCATTGACATATATGAACTTTGATCAACATCAGGTGAGTCATCATCCTTTCTTAATTTGCATCTACTAACCATAGGTGTGCCCACAGGTTTAGAATCTTCCATTTGAAACCTTTTCAACATTTCTATTAGATATTTTTCTTGAGAAATGAACATTCCTTCAGACCTCTGAGTAATTTGCAGACCAAGAAAAAATGATAGTTCATCTATCATAGACATTTCAAACTCAGACTCCATGGCAGAAGCAAACCATTGTACCAATGAATCCTTATTACATTTGAATATGATGTCATCTACATATACCAACATGATGAGCAAATCATTACCCTCTATTTTGATATATAGATTGTTGTCAAATGTTCCTCTCTTGAACCCTTTTTCTTGGAGATACATATCCAGTCTGTGATACCAGGCACGAGGGGCTTGTTTTAACCCATATAAAGCTTTCTTCATATTTCTTACAAATTCAGGGTTATCAGACAATTCTAAACCCTCTGGTTGTTCCATATAGACTTCATTTAAATATCCATTTAGAAAAGATGACTTGACATCCATTTGATAGACTTTAAACCTTTTATGACAAGCATAGGCAATAAATATTCTGATAGCTTATAATCTTGCTAAGAGCACAAATGTTTCATCAAAATCCAATCCTTCTATTTGAGCATAGCCTTTACAGACCAATCTTGCTTTGTTCCTGACAACTTGTCCCTGCCCATTCAGCTTATTCTTAAATATCCATTTGGAAAAAATGATATTTTTACCTTTAGGTCTAGGAACCATCTCGCACGTATTGTTTTTCTCAATCTGATCAAGTTCATCATTCATTGCTTTAAACCAATGGTCATCTTTTCTAGTTCATTAAAATTCTTGGGTTCCAGCATGGATATGAAGGCTATATGTGATTTTTCGATGTTTTTGATTATTTTTCTCTTGGTTTGTACACCTTTGTCTTTTTCACCAATTATCTGACTTACAGGATGATTATTTTCAGTGATTCTGGAGGAGGAATTTGAAGCTGTCTACTGATTTGAGTCTGTATGAATATTTGCATCTTCATCTGGCTCATAATCTTCTTGTTCTAATTCTTGGACTTATTCAGCTTCAACTTCATATATATCCTTTTTTTTTTATTCAGTATTGTTCACCTAACTTTCTGGGATTCCTTCATCAACTTTTATGTCAATATAGTCAACTAATATATGCAACCTCTTATTATAGAATCTATATCCTTTACTGTTTATAGAATTCCCTAAGAATATGCCTTCATCATCCCTATCATCATACTTTCCAAGGTTCTCATCATTATTCTTTATGTAACACTTACTCCCAAAGACTTTGAAGTGTTTACTGAAGCAGGTCTCCCATACCACAGTTCATAAGGTGTTTTGTCGGTGTGTGGTCTGAGGTGGTATTTGTTAAGAACATGGACTGTTGTGTGTATTGCTTCTACCCAATAGGTTTGACCAATGTTCTTCTCATTCATCATTTACCTGGCCATTTTCTACACTGTTATGTTTTGCCTCTCAACTACTCCATTTTGTTGTGGAGTTCTTGGGATTGTGTATTCTCTCTTGATCCCATGTTCATCACATAATTCCTTGAAATCACTTGACACAAATTTGTCTCCTCTGTATGATCTTACTGCCTTTAACATCTTGCCTATTTGATTCTCAGTTAAAGCGTTAAATATATTAAATTTCTCAAATGCTTTAGTTTTTTCCTTGAGAAAGACAACCCAAGTAAGCCTAGAGTAATAATCAATGATCAACATGAAGTAGTTTTCTTTCCCTATGCCTTCCTGTATTGATGGTCCACATAATTCCATATGAACTAGTTGGAGTGGTTTCTCTGTTGAAGTAGAGCTCTTGGATTTAAACTGTGTCCTGGTAAGATTTCCTACTTGGCAAGGTTTACACACATAATCTTGTGGCTTTGATATTCTTGGAAGATCTTTTACTGCCTCAAGATTTTTTATCTTAATTAAGTGATCAAAGTTTAGATGTCCAAGTCTCCTATGCCATAACCAGCT
The DNA here is from genome assembly GCA_009831015.1 of Picea engelmannii. NCBI lineage: Eukaryota > Viridiplantae > Streptophyta > Pinopsida > Pinales > Pinaceae > Picea > Picea engelmannii. The sequence goes on from ML784515.1 coordinate 259,579, forward strand.
CTCATCATGTTTTCTTAGATGGCATTCCTCTCTATATTCTTTCAACATATATACATTATTTTATGTCCTTATGCCTTTAGCCACCACTTTTCTTGAGTTTACAGACTTTATCTTGCATTTCTTGGAAGTGAACACCACTTCACATCCTCTGTCACACATTTGACTTACACTGAACAAATTATGTTTCAACCCATATACAAGCAGAACATCTTGGGCTTTTCCTTTTCCATTACTTAAACTCACCATCCATTTACCCTTGATTTTACCTGGAGCATCATTTCCAAAGGTTACGTTTCCTAATTTTCTTTCACTTAGAGATAGGAACTTACCTTTGTCTCTCGTCATATGTTTGGAGCATCCACTATCTATATACCAAGGGTTCTTTTGTCTTTGATATGACAACACTAATCCACACTTTCCACTTTCTCTCTTCTTCCAAACCTTGACATTTTTAGAAAAGGGATTCAAATCTGGTTCACCATTCTTTAAGCGACAATCCACAACTTTATGTCCAAAATTATGAAAGATGTGACATTCAGATTCATTGAATAAGGGATCATAATGATTGTTATGCTTAACCTGTGTCCTTTTACCATCCATCAAGTGATTTGTAGTCTGTGATGGTTTGTTACTTGGTTGTCTCATTCTTTGTTGTGGAAGATACCTATACCTTGAAAGTCTTGATTGCTGATATCTAAATTTTAAAGAACAATTTACAACTTTGTGACCAAAATTAGAACAGAAAAAATAATATCCATAGAAAAAACCTTGGTACCTGGAAAATGGTTGTATTCTTTGAGAAGGTTGATTTATTCCATGCTGACGATTTCTTTTAGCAGAGAGTGTATTATTTCTCAGATCTACAATTTCAATTCTAGTACCTTTTTCTTTACTCCTCCTGGGCAGCCGATTATCTTCTTTTGTTTATGTAGGTTTGTTGTTGTCATATGTTGTAGATTTGACAAACTTGATGGGTTCATTGTTACTTGGCTTACCACTTCTTGATCCCTCTTTATAACCCAAACTTGTTTTCAGCTTTGAGTTCCTTTGATGATTCAGAATGGTGGCCAATCCTTTTGAGGCTTTGATACTTGACAGATTATGATGATACAAGGCTTGAAACTTCTCCATCTCTTTCCTAGTTTTCACTACTTCTTCCTCCAGAGCTTCACATCTTGCCTTATTTTCTGATAACTGTTGTTTCAAAATGTCTTCATTTTTCTTTGCCTCTTCTAATTCCACTTTTAGCAGGGAAAATCTTCATCAGGTTCTTTACTACCTTTCTTGAACTGTATCAACAATTGTTTTTTCTTTCTTGTCTTAATTCTGAGTCTGTCAAGCTCTTCTAGTGCACTGATCAGTTCTCCTTCTAGGTCAACCAAAACTTCTTCTTCATTAGCATCATTTCCTGTGATTTTATTATCATAATACTCTTTGGCCATAAGAATGAAGTCATTTAGTTTATCTTCAATAGAAGAGTCACTGTCTTCATTATCTAAAGGATCATTATCATTGTTTACACAAAGACTTTTCTTCTTAAAATTATTCTCTTTAAATAATATTTTGTGTTTGTGCTTCTCCTCATCATCATATGTCTGATCCTTTATTTTGTGAGGACATTTATTTGAAAAATGACCTATCTTACCACAGTTGAAACATTTGAAAGGCATTTTACCTTTGTATTTGCTTGATCCCTTCTTCAGTCTTCTCACAATTTTTGATTCAATTTCATCAGGCTCAGAATCCTCATTCTTGTCTTCTTTAAATGATTCTTCTCTGGAGGTGGGTTTATCTTTAACTATTCTCATTTCATATGTAGTCAACGTTCCTATAAGTTGATCAAACGCCAAGGCTTTTAGATCAGTAAGTTCTTCTATAGAAGAGACCTTCGGGTTGAACCTATTTGGTAGAGATCTAAAACAATTATGAACTAAGGAGGTTTCCTCAATTTTTTCACCAAGTGCTTTCATTGCATTTACCATTTCTTCAATTGTTAGAAAGTACTTTCCAACTGTTTCATCCTATTTCATCTTCAGCAGTTCAAACTGTAATTTGTAGGTTTGAAGCGTGGCATCCTTTACCTTCTCATTACTTTCATAACTACTACTAAGTTTGTCCCACAATTCTTTGGTAGTTTATAAGTGTATAACTTTTACAAATTTTGCTTCTACAAGCCCACTCAGGATAACATTCATAGCCTTAGCGTTGAAGCTGAATTCTAGCTTGTCATCCTTATTAGCTAGTACAACTGGCTTTACATAACCAATATCTACCACATCCCAGACTTCTGCACCTAAAGCAATTATGTAGGTTCTCATTCTATCTTTCTAGAAGGCAAAGTTTGTTCCATTGAAAAAAGGGGCCTTATTGGTTAAAGTTCCTTCATGGATTGACATGTTTAAGCTCTAGGATCTACCCTTAGATAAAAGGGTCCGGCTCTGATACCAATTTTGTGGTAGTACAACAACCGTTAGACCAAAACCCACGGGTGATTGGAAAACTCATCACCACCAGAGTTAATGGATCCATGGGAGGCTGTTAGACCATGTCGTGAGTCTCGAAGGAGGTGCTGACCACCAAGTCAACATTTCCTTCCTCTTTTCAGAGGGAATCTAGGCCCATGCACGTGAACCAAAAATGTGAAAGTAGGTCACTTCTAGTTTGATGCCACTCCAAGCCTCATAGGGGGTATTATCCTTGAGGGATCTATGGGGAGATTTGTTTTGGATGTATGTTTCAAAAATAAGTTCTTCATACCATAGTCTTTTTGGTAGTGACTTTCCATGCATCATGCAAGATTCCATCTCCTTTAGAGATCTGTTTTTCTGCTCAGCAACTTTGTTTTGTTGTTGAGTATAGGGAATTGTGTGCTGCAACTGAATCCCTATGTCATGGAAAATATTTTTGATCTCATGATTTACATAATCTCCCCCGTTATTAGTTTAGAGGACTTTGATCTTCTTTCCGGACTATGCTTCAACCAAGTCTTTGAAATATTTGAGGTGTTGAAAGACCTCGTATTTTTTCCTGAGAAAGTAGATCCATGTAAAACGTGAGAAATCATCAACAAAAATGAGAACAAACCTCGCTTTTCTGATCGATGGATGCAGAAAATGACCCATAAGGTCACTGTGGATCATATCTAAAGGTGCGGAAGCACGCTGATACTTTCCTTTGTCGAATTTCTCTTGAGGGTGTTTTCCGAGAACACATCCCTCACATACTCCCTTGGAGAAATGGATGTCTGGTAGACCATCAACTAATATTTGCTTGCTAAGTTGTTATCTATTAAATGTGTTGAACCTGGACACAATAGATCTATCTAGAAAATACTACACACATTTGCAAAGAGAAATTGAGAAAGAAGAAGAAGGAGAGAAAGAATGGAAGAATTCTCATTAACTGTTATGAATAATGAATAATTTACACATGATATACTCTGTATAATTCAATGAGTGTGCACTGGAGGAGAACCAATGCACCATAGTGGTGATATAGAGTGATCTGGACACACACCAAAAGTTACAAGAGTGAACTACCACGTAGTCTAGTCTCTCAGGAAGTTATGGGAGTGAACTTCCACCTAGCTGAGTTAACTAGTCAACTAGTATTCAATTAACTGAATGAACATAGAGTAGTGAGGAGTAGATCAGGGAATCAACGGTAATGTGCCAATATGGTGATGATCCCAAGGAAAGTGTGCATTAGTTGGTGATGATACAAATGTTGCATGGTGACAAAACCAATGCAACATCTAAACTCAACTCAACTAGTCAAACTGAAGTGTTAACTGAAGGAGAATCTTCTCTAGGTGGAATATTCTAGCCTAAAATATAGGAGACTGGATAATGACTAATTATGACTAATAAACAAGGAAAAACCTTAGGAAAAATAAATCCTAGGTGTGTGAAGTAACTCCAACAAGTTGTTGCAATGAATGATAGTTTAGATGACCAAACCGCTCATGCCAAAGTTTACTCAAGTCATCGTTATGAACAACAAAAACTGATCAAAAGATGATGACCCAAAGTTGTCAAACTTATACAACCTGATAATATCATTGACAATTCCAGTTGCAAGAACTTTCTTAGGATCTTTTAGATCCTTGATTACAACTTGGTGAGCTGAAAACTCTACAGTTTTACCTTCACCTGAATGAGTGATTTGATATATTGATAGAAGGTTACAAGAAAGACTTGGAACACATAATGCTTCATTGAAATGACCATTTTATACTTGAACTATTCCAGATCCTTCAACACTAAGAGATCTATCATCACCAACAAATATTTTCTTAGTGTTACATTCATTTAGATAACAAAATATGTCTCTATCCTTAGCCAAATGATAAAATGCTCTAGAATCAATAAGCCACTCATCAGAAGTAGAAGTAGATGTTGTATTGAAGGATAAACCAAAAGAAGAAAGTGCATGTCCATTAGAAGAAGAAGAAGAAGAAGAATCAATATTGATGTTGTGCTTATTCAACGTTGCTTCTAAAGTTTCCATATTCTTGAAACATTTGGACTCATCATGACCATATTTATCACAGAATTTGCAATGTCTGCCATTCTTCTTATTTTTATATTTTGCTCCTTTGTCACCATTAGGAGTTGAAGCTTTCTAAGTGGGTTTGGGACCCTTATATTGCTTGTTGTTTTGGTGAGGATGTTGCTTCTTGGGATTCTTGGGTTTATCTTTCTGATGGACAACTAAGGATTTGTTGGAGGTACATGCAGTGTTGATCACTCTAAGTTGTACAAGCTTATCTTTCTTTTTAATCAAAGAATCAAAAAAGTTATCAAGAGTGGGTTTTACATAAGTTATCTCTAGAGCCTCTTGCATGGAATAAAAAGTAGATACAAACACAAAATATGCACTACCTAGCTTAGAAAGAATAAGATAGATGCAACGATATTCATCTATCTTTATATTACATTTTTCACATAAAGTTCGGAGTGTTTTAAACTTAGATAGATAGCCTTCAATGCAAGAAAAATCACTTGGACTTAAAGTCAGTACTTGATTTTCTAACTGTTGTGCTTGAATAATATTGTGTTTACCAAACACAGATTCAATCTTTTCTCAAGCTTCTTTGGGTTTATCAATTGATTGAAGGTAGAACCTTAAATCATGAGAGATGGACATTCTGATTAATCCACATGCTTCTTCATTCCTATTATCCCATTTGACCTTCTTATCAGCATAAGTGGTTGTTGTTTCATTTCCCAAGGTAATCCAGTACAAGCCTTTACTTATTAATAAATCCTCCATATGAGATTTCCATTGGAAGTAGTTGGTGCTGGTAAGAAAAAGATTACTTGAAGAAGCCATATTAAATATGTAGATAATATGGATTTAAAAACTGAAACTGATGATCTCGATGGCAAGATATTGAAAAATTAGGCGGTTTTAAAACAAATGGCACTGAAAACGAACTGTGGATGTGAAAGTTATGCCCTTTTAAAAAAATGCATAAACAATAACCAAAGGACCACGTGATGGTCTAAGTTGCTTTATGAAATGACCCACTTTGATAAAAAGAAGTGGGGATCACTTTTACAATGAAGTTACTTTCTAAAAGAAAAGTTGTATGCCAAATAAATAACTTTAAAATATTAAAGCTACTTATGGTGATTCAGTTTTATACTTGAAGTGAAATACACTTTACAATGAAGCATGAACTTTTTCAAAAAAAGTAACAAAAAGAGAGACTTGAACTCAAGACCTCTTACTTAATAAATAAACTTTTAACCAAATGGTCTAGCAAAAAATATTATATTATTTAGAAAAAGGATTGGAGGAGTTTTTGTTGTTGTTGTTGAAGATGACCTTGGAGAGCATGCTAAAAAAAAATCTTTTCACGAGAATTTTTTTTTTCACTTCTTCGATGACAACAAGGGTTAGATCTTGGTTAGCTTACCCGAAAAATGTGCATTTTCCTATCTATTTCTGATTTTCCAAGGTTGCATAGGGTGCAGGGAAAAGAGAATACACATATCTAAAAGTGTAGAAACACGGAAACAAATAATATAAAACCAAAATAATACTCTGCAAAAAATTAAAAATGATGTATTTAGGCTTTATACCTCTAGATCTGACTGAAATAGTCGTATCTTGGGCAAATGAAAACATTTTCTAGTGAAATGAAAAGTGTTCCTAACTGAAACGAGGGCTCTGAACGCAATGGAATAGTCATATCAGCCCAAAAATGTACATAAATGGAATAAAATGGAGATGATTCAACTCATCTTCACAATCTCGATCTACAACAGAAGTGGGTCTTCAAACAGGCTATGATACAATGTTCGACAACACAAGTAACAATGCATACAAAAAGATCAAATATCAACACATCAATGTTTTGACATGGTGAAAACCCTACAAGGAAACATCCACAGCCCCAACTAACATGACCACTTGGAGCAGTTTATTAATGCAGAAGAAAAATATTAGAGATAGATTTTACAAGAGAGTTTCTCACTATCAATCATTGACAAATGACCCTCCATGATATTTAAATAGATATCATGGACCAATCAGGTGTTAAGTCATGGATCAATGGTTGTTAATATCAAGGAGAATATGAACTGTTAGATCACTCTATGTCAGGAGCATATCGTGACCGTCAGATTTCCTAACTACAAATGCATACTAATGCATACTAAAGAAACACACTAAGAAACAAACTTTTACCTAACGACACATTAGACCAAGTATATATTAACTAACTGTTAAGTGTCTAAATATCCTAACAACGAACTACACAATGATGTTTGAATAATAATAAATATTGTTGTTAATTTATGATGAAGAGGTATGATGGTCCAAATAAAGCGACACAATTGTTGTACAGGATAAGTCAACTAAGAAGGGGTGATCTAAAAATGAACAAGACTTGAAAATCTTGAAATTATTGCAATGTAAATGTTATGTGTTTAAAGAAAATGGATCAGTTTGCAACACATAGATTAAGGGATTACTAATGCAAAATACACATAGACAACAGCATAATCAATGAACATAAGCACATAAACACAACAATTGATAAAGGAGTTCACCCCTCTCTTGGTCTACATCTCCTAGTCCAGCTTCCAATGGATCATTATTATTAATTGCTCAAAAGTGCTCAAAAAACATGTCTTACAATGCTCAAACTGAAAAACCGACTACTCCAATGGCTTTAGAGCGTCCAAACACCCCTGTCTGGGCTCTTTCGGCACCTTAATCGGTCGAAAAACGAAGAAGTTAGGCCTCCTGGAAGTCCCCCCTTCAAGCTTGTTGTCTCTGCATCTACAAATCGCACCCTTCTTGAATGAACCTGGCACACACGCAATAAATAGCGTGAAAACCCAACACCGAGCGTAACCGCACCAACGATGCAAACTGTAGGATGGTTAAGGGTGCACCAGCCCCTAACCACCTAGCACCTGGGCACATAGGAGTCATATGACCGCGTGTATAGGAAAAAAAGGCCAAACGGTTACAACCGTGCCAACCACATTAACTCCTGCTGCGGTCGTGGGCATATGGCATATAACATAGAACCACGGGCTATGTATTATAATTCTAACGCCAACCAACTGTCGGACTATACCATATATGGTATGGTCATATATGTAATCAAATGACCGTGGGCCGGGGCTAAGCCCCGACCCGACCCCCCTGCCAACGGTTACAAACTTGAATTCAAATACAATACAACTCATACATATTACAAGGCATAATGTGTAACCCATTGGTCGGTCGGAGTTTGTGAAAGCTATGTGGTGGGGAGGTCCGGGGGTCGAACCCCACGGACTCCAATAATTTTACATACAAACCGAAAGCCAATAAAGGGGTGCCACGTGGCAGCCCATGATTGGGCCATGTGGCACCTTACCATTAACCAACGAGATTCCACGTGTCGTAGTTTGATTCGACCAAATGTCAACCAACAGATTCTTGCCACATCACCACATGTACGGTCATACGTCTCTGCCACGTCAGCCTGTACGGACTGTACGGACTGTACAATTAGCATCATTTTTTTTTACCTGTTTGACTTTATGAATAGATTGAAATATCCCTCGCTCCCGACGTCTGTTTGAGATGAAACAAGTTGCGTTGGGTTCACAAAGACGAGGCCTATGCTCTCATCCGGTTTGAAGCGATTCCGAGCACTTTGAATTTTTTAGCAAAATTTGATCCCCTGATCACACCTCCCCATTGAGAATCTTTTGGACCTCCAAAAGACTATTTTCAGTCTATGTGAAGATGAGGGTAAAGTTCCCTCACCCTTCCAACCTCAATCCACTTGGCCTTTCTTGTATTTGTCCCTTTAAGACCAACTCTAAGATACTCCACATTTCCTCATTTTGAAGTTCGCATTCTCCTGTCAAGGGTGGTGTCTTCCTGTAGTTCTGTTAGATACTCTGGAGAAAAATCATCTATGGAAGGAATCTGAACATTCTCTCCTTGATCATCAATCAATGGAGGCTCATACAACTTCAAATTCTCAACA
>ML784515.1:271703-285863 GCA_009831015.1 Picea engelmannii
GCCAATGGATAAAATTGTTTTTTAATTGCGATAATGAAATCATTCCAAGAAAGAAAAATTTTACCATGCTTTTTCATATCCTCCCGAGTCTTGGATTCCCACCAAATAAGTGTTGCACTATCCAATCTTAACGAAGCAAGCTGTATTTTGGTTTCATCATCTTGAATTTTTTGTATTCTACAATATACTTCAATTTGACGTATCCAATTATCTAACTTGTCAGCATTAACTTCTCCATTGTATATTGGCAATTCAAATTTTATATCAAGCTTTAATGATGGAATTTGCGAAGGAGTTTTACCATGCCCCTTTGGAGAATTTAGAAGAGTTCTCGAACTGGTAGAAGAAGAAGAAGAAGAAGAAGAATATGATGATGGAGGAGAGGGTGGTGGAGAAGCACCATTCCCTCCATTTTCGTCTGGAGTTTTGTCACCACTGCCTCCCTTATGCATTGAAGGGTTGGAGCCTTCACCCTGCGACAATATGTTCCTTTCCATGAAGATCTTCATCATCTCTCTCATCTCCATGACAGCCTTTATGAGATATTCATCTTCGGCAGGAACACGTTCATGACTTTCTGCATGAGCCATGCTTGGTGAATGTCTCCCTGAAACTTGCGGTGATGGTATATGCTTCCTCCTTGTTGGATGAGAACTTGGCTCCACAAGTTGACCTTCTCCTCTTGTGAGTTTCAACCTTGTGAGCATCAAAAACAAAACTTGCAAACAATCAAGTCTTCTAAAACTAGTGCTCTGATACCAACTTGATCTAAAAATGAAGAAGACTTGAAAATCTTGAAATTATTGCAATGTAAATGTTATGTGTTTAAAGAAAATGGATCAGTTTTCAACACATAGATTAATGTATTACTCATGAAAAATACACATACAAAGCAACATAATCAATGAACATAAGAACATAAACACAACAATTGATAAAGGAGTTCACCCCTCTCTTGGGCTACATCTCCTGGTCCAGCTTCCAATGGATCATTATTATTAATTGCTCAAAAGTGCTCAAAAAACATGTCTTACAATGCTCAAACTGACAAAATGACTGCTCCAATGGATTCAGAGCATCCAAAAACCCCTGTCTGGGCTCTTTCGACACCTCAATCGGTCGAAAAACGAAGAAGTTAGGCCTCCTGGAAGTCCCCCCTTCAAGCTTGTTGTCTCTGCATCTACAAATCACACCCTTCTTGAATGAACCTGGCACACATGCAATAAATAGCATGAAAACCCAGCACTGGGTGCAACCGTGCCAATGGTGCAAACCGTAGGATGGTTAAGGGCGCACTAGCCCCTAACTGCCTAGCACCTGGGCACATAGGAGTCATATGACCGCGCGAATAGGCAAAAAGGGCCAAACGGTTACAACCGTGCCAACCACATTAACTCCCACTTCGGTCGTGGGCATATGGAATATAACATAGAACCACGGGCTATGTATTATAATTCCCGTGCTAACCAACTGTCAGACTATACCATATATGGTATGGTCATATATGTAATCAAATGACCGTGGTCCGGGGCTAAGCCTCGGCCCAACCCCCCTGCCAACGGTTACAAACTTGAATTCAAATACAATACAACTCATACATATTACAAGGCATAATGTGTAACCCATTGGTCAGTCAGAGTTTGTGAAAGCTATGTGGTGGGGAGGTCCGGGGCTCGAACCCCACAGACTCCAATAATTTTACATACAAACCGAAAGCCAATAAAGGGGTGCCACGTGGCAGCCCATGATTGGGCCACGTGGCACCTTACCATTAACCAACGAGATGCCACATGTCACAGTTTGATTCGACCAACTGTCAACCAATAGATACTTTCCACGTCACCACATGTACGGTCGTACGGCTCTGCCACGTCATCCTGTACGGACTGTATAGTTAGCATCATTTTTTTTTTGCCTGTTTGACTTTATGAAAAGATTGCAATATATCTTTCTCCCGACGTCCGTTTGAGACAAAACGAGTTGCGTTTGGTTCGCAACGACAAGGCCTACGCTCTCATTTGGTTTGAAGTGATTCCGAGCACTTTGAATTTTTGAGCAAAATTTGATCCCCTGATCAAGGGGGGTGGGGGTGAATCAGTTGTATAAAATTTATTTCATTTTATAAGAAGATTACTTATTAATCAATAAATCATGCCTTTAACATTTAACTTGTAGTAATACATTTAACCAATAAATATACAATCACATAAATGAAATAGTGACACAGTGATTTTTCATGAGGAAACCCAAAAGGGAAAAACCTCTTCTTCTTATGAATGAAAGGCAAGCACCAACTCCTCTTTACATTCTTATTTTATCTGAGCTACAACCCAGATGAGGCTGCTACCTCTATTTCTTCAGCACCTACTGAATGGAAGCTACAACTCCTAGATGTACAAGCACCAACTTGTACATGAGACTTTTAAAGTCTACCCTTGCTCCTTCCTACCACCCTAGAATCCTTCTTTGTCACTAAGAACCTGCAAACCAACTCTTTATCTTCTCTGGCAAAGGATTAATCATTCAAGTCCTCTCTGTTTATATAATCATATCAAAATCCATTCTTCTCCCCTTGATCTCTGCTATATCTTCATCATTTCTTCTCACTGTCCTTGTATGATTTTATTTCGGTTTTATATTCATTTACACAAATGAATTTTACCTTAGAGATACAGTTGTACCATTAATTCCATACGCACCAATGCCACACAGTCACTTCATGTTTCTTTTTATCTTCTACAACCCCTTCGGTTACCCCTCAAATCCCTAGAACAACGCTTCAACAACTGAAACGCCAACCGTCCAAGAACCATGAATTGGTTCTGCTAACTGAATCGTAACTGAACAATTAATTGTGAAGAGAAACAATAGCCCTTCGATCATATTTCCAAGTATCCAACACCGTTGGATTACAAGCACAGGGTCTTGCGTTGATTTCACCATTTCACATTTCGGTATTTTGGCATTTCGACATTCCTGTGGTGAGGAGTCTCGACACTCCAAGTCGCAATCCCCAAAATGGAGCTAGATCAACGGTCCACAAAACTTCATAATCTGATCCCTTCTTTTCTTAATCGAACGGCTGACGGGATTTCGACGTTTTTCCCTTCGAGTTATCGTGACTCCAACATTATAAAATTCATGATCACAAAATCTCCGAAGTGAGTGGACGGTTCACATAACCCACTAAGATGGACGTTTGACGGGATTTCAAAGTTTTTCCTTTTGGGTTTTCGAGACTCACAATAGTCCCTTTCAACATTTTGACTTTTAACATTTTGGCATTTTAATGTTTTCGCATTTTTGCATTTCGATGTTTCACATTTCGGCATTTCAGATTTTAGCGTTTCGGCATTTCAGTGTTTTCTCATTTCGACATTTCGGCGTTTCTATGATGAAGTGTTTCGACACTCCAAGTCACGATCCCCGAAATGATCTAACATGTGTCCCTTTCGATATTTCGGCATTTGGGACTTCATGATGTTGGAGTTTTTGCTTACCATGCAAAAATCCCGAAATAGAAATTCCTGGAGTGATGTATCATAGTGACGTTACCTAAAATGACGTGTCATATGTTGGTCAATCTCTAATCTCCAAAATTCAAGCTAAGGGTGTTGACTCCTCTTCCAAGGCTCATTTCACATGTGACCTCAATTTATAACCGAAGGCTCACTGTCTGGGTTCTTCGCAGTTTTTCATTTCGGTATGTCAAGAGGCATGTTGATCTCCAAATTAGGAACCACTGTGCCTGTGCAAAATGATCCACGGTGCCTGTGCAAACTGACCAACAAAATCCCCCTTTGGCATTTTAAAGTTTGACATTAATGAAAAAACCAAGTCCCATGCAAACTGTGCAAACTGCCATGTGAAAATTGCAAGCCCTACCAACCAAATCCCCCTTTGGTATTGATGGAAAACTTTAAATCTCTTCTCCCCCTTTTGACATCTATGGAAAAGTTATCATCCATACTCCCCCTGAGAAAAGAAAATCACTTGCAAAGATGTATCATTCCAGCAACAACTCCCCCTATCAATAATAGTCAATAAACATGTACAGTCTGATTTTATAATGAACCCTGTGCAATCTTTGAGAATGAAAAGAAATTACAGAGGGTAAACCCCCAACTGATCCCCGAGACTTTCAAATTGCATTTTAGATGAAGTTTTAGTAAATACATATGCTATCTGATCCTTTGTGCCAACATATTCCACTTTAATAACTTTAGACATAACCTGCTCTCTTAGAAAATGAAATTTAATGGGAATGTGCCTTGTTTTGGAATGCATAATAGAAGTTTTAGAAATACTAATTGAACTAGTATTATCACAGAAGATAGGTATATGTTCATTATAATGAATATGTATATCTTCCATCATCTGTTTCATCCACAGAACCTGAGTGCAACAAGTTGCAGCCGCAATGTATTTTGCTTCAGTAGTAGACAAAGACACTGCTGATTGTTTTTTACTTGACCAACTTACAAGTCATCCTCCAAGAAACAATGTTGCTCCACTAGTACTCTTCCTTTCATCAACACAACCTGCCCAATCAGCATCAGTGAAAGCATATAAATCAATATGATTACCTGTAGGATACCATAAACCATACTCTGTTTTCCCCTTAAGATATCTGAAAATTCTTTTGACTACAAGTAGATGAGAAGTTTTTGGTGAAGCCTGAAACCTGCCAACTTGACAAACTGCATGCATAATATCAAGTCTTGTAGTTGTAGCATAAAGAAGACTAACAATCATAGATCTGTATACTGTCTGATCAACATCTTGAGTATCATCAAACTTACTTAATTTACAACCAGTAACCATGGGAGTGCCAACTAGTTTAGAATCTTCCATCTGAAATTTCTTAAGCATTTCATTGATATACTTGGTTTGAGAAATGGATATACCTTTATCAGATTGAGTAATTTGCAAGCCTAAGAAAAAATTCATTTCTCCTATCATGGACATCTCAAACTCTTTCTGCATACTTTCAGCAAACTGTTTACTGAGCCTATTATCATCACTACCAAAAATGATATCATCTACATATATCTCAACAATGATCAGGCTATCATTTTCTTCTTTAATATATAGATTACTATCAGTGTTACCTTTATTGAATCCTTTTTGCCTCAAGTAATTGTCAAGTCTAGAATACCAAGCCATTGGTGCTTGCTTCAGACCATACAATGCCTTTTTCAACCTGTAAACATATTGTTCTGCTTCTTGTTGATCCGAAAATCGAAGCTTAGCTATTACACACTATAACCTCAATTTAATCAAGACCTTTTTCTGACGGTGCACGTGAATATAAAGACAACAAAGACTTGAATAATTAAGATCAATAAAAGATAACACAAGAATGCAAACCATCAACCAATTGTACACAAGAATTTGATAACGGAGTTCGGCAATCTCGCTTATGTCTCTGGGCCTTTGTCTTCAGTGCGGGAGGATTTCTCTATTAAATATTCAATGCTTTACAATCTGCATTCAAAATACATCATATAGGGCATCTGACTGAATAGTTGTATTCTTCTTTGTCTCAGAAACCTGATGCAATAGACAGCACTGAAAATGGAATAATAGAACTCCCGGAAACTACCTCCAAAGCTCAGCTACTTGCACTGCTCAAGACTACTTGACCTTGGTTTCAAGCTTCTTTGTTGCTTATTGCTTGTGTACAACATCTAAAAGACTTAGTTTATATAGGAATGAATTATAGGGATCAAATCCCAACATCCCACTTTTTTTGGCACTCAATTTGGCCCAATATCCACCAAGACATGGCCAAATAACCAAAACTGGTTAATTAAATCAATAAAAACCATAATTATATGGTCAAAAACCCATTTTATGCCAAATAATAGGGATAAGCCTCCCAAGATGAGTGCACACCCCTATTTATGGTCATATGGTTGAGCTTCTCAGATTCAAAGGCTAATTCATAGCCATAACTCCCCATAATAGGCACGTGCCCCCTAAACCCGGTCATATGGATGAGGTCGTGCCCTTCAAATGCGCCCATTACTATTCCCTTGCGCTTTAAACATAATAAAAGGGGCTTGATATTACAAGATTCTCCCTTGTCACGTTGGTTGTTGGGGTTGTTACAAAGCTTAGTGCCTTTCTTCAAGAGGTCATGGGTTTGATTCCCATGAGCTCTAAAATATTTTTAGACCACCATACAAAGTATTGTAATTTAAATAAATTAAAAAGTGTTTCTTGTAACAAGAAACATGGTGGGTGTGTTGGTGTTGGGCCATTTCTCAAGGTGGTGGGTGTGTTGGTGTTGGGCCATTTCTCAAGGTGGTGGTCGTGGGTTCAAACACATTGACTCCAAACATTTTTTTGGAACTTTCCATATGTGTGATGACTGGTGCCACATGGCTGCCCATGACTGGGCCACATGGCACCACCACATTTGTTCAAAACTTTGCCACGTGTCCAAACTGCATTGGTCCAATTTTTCCATATCTGTCCAGTCACCGGTTGCCACTTGTCAACTTGGATGGATCCCTATCACTGCCCAGTCATCCTGTTGCCTCTACTGCCACATGTCAATTTTCCACTTCCATTTCAACACTGTTGATGTCATCATTTGACTGGACCTGTTGACTTTTTCCCTATTTGGGAAAGCGGTCAAAGTGCGATAACTCTCGCATACAATGTCCGTTTGAGAAAGTGGATATATGGCCGGAATAGGGAGAACGCGATGGACGCAATGGTGTTGGTATTGTTAAATTATGAGAACTTTTATTTGTAGGCATTTTTTAGCCCCATCAAGCTCCTGGATCAAAATTTGGATCACACCTCCCCACTAAAGAACCTTTTGGTCCCCAAAAGGCTTATTACATCAATTGACTATCTCCTTACATCAATCAACTAATGAAAAATAGCCTAGACTTAACATTAACTAGACTCAATAAGTGATTTCATAAATCAAATCACTTTTATTACATCAATGACAATGACACTGACTCAATTTACATATAGGGCATAAAAGATGCCCAGTTCTAGTTGGACGACCCATCTCCTGCCAACGAAGTGTCGCGGTCATTCCTCTGCTCCTCCACAACATCCGCCTGTTGTGCTCTTGCAACATCCTTCTGTTCCTTTGCAACATCAGTCTTTTGCTCGAGCCCTTCAGGCTTTGTTGAGCGTCACAACTCTGGATGCACCTTCCAATAGCTATCTTCACAATGTCCGCTCTTCTGACAATGTGAGAAAGTGTTTCTTGCTCGAAGAAACTTGATGGAATCATTCCCTGACTGAGTCGAATCCCTCTTGGATTTCTCTAACTCCTGCCCTAGTTGCATTGACTTTGCTAGAAGATTCTTTTTGACCTGCAGTGTCGCGCCATCACATCTTGGCGTACTTCTTGTTTCCATGATTTTTCTTCCATATAATTTATGTTCCCAGCAGTCTGCAACACAATGGTTATTGCTGATACAAAACGTGCATGGAATCATTTTCTTGATAAGGTTCATGACTCTAGCATGCTCATCAGTAAAGGTGGGCGAAGGTGATTTATACCTTTTAACCTATTTACCTTTCATTCGCGAATCACTATTTGCATCACTACTGGATCAAGCTTCCTATTTTCCTTGCCGAGTTCGAAACCATTCTGGTGTCAATTCTAGATTCCTCATCCAACAATGGTCAACATCATGTCCAAACTTTTGACAGTGTGTGCATCAAATCACTAGTCTCTCATCCTCAGAAGATCCTCCTGCATATCCCAATCCTTCCTGGAGTGGACGCTCATGCACTTCAATCGGCTCGTCTCTTCCTTGGCCATATTTTCCAAGGCCTTACCCCTTCCGGTATCCGAACTTTGATAGCATTCTCATACTGATTCCTTTGGTATGTCTCTCAAATTTTGCTATCTCCAGATGGCTTGACTCCACTTCTTGATCAACTACATGTGAGGCTGGAGTGTATTCAGTGATTTCTACTTGGGAAGAGAATGTGCCAAGGGACTCTCCTATCGACTGATCCTCAACCAGAGTAGCAGGAGTATATGAATCCTCCTCATATAATTTCCTTCGGAATGGATGAGTTTCATCATCCCTAACAGGGCTTGGGCTTCTAGCTGAAGGACTTCCTCCAACTCACCTTGCTTCCATTGCCAACATCAACGTTCACATTCTTTCCCTATCTTCCTCGATAATCTGCACCAATCTTTGCAATTCAACATTCTCTTAATGCATGGCTTGGCTGATCTCCTCGAATTCCTAGAGTCTAGCTCTCTTCAAGATTTTTCCCATATTCACAGTTCCTACAAATGTCATCCTGCTCTGATACCACTTGATCCGAAAATCGAAGCTTAGCTATTACACACTATAACCTCAATTTAATCAAGACCTTTTTTTGACGGTGCACGTGAATATAAAGACAACAAATACTTGAATAATTAATAGCAATAATAGATAACACAAGAATGCAAACCATCAACCAATTTTACACAAGAAGTTGATAACGGAGTTCTGCAATATCGCCTACGTCTTCAGGCCTTTGTCTTCAATGCGGGAGGATATCTCTATTAAATATTCAATTCTTTACAATCTGCATTCAAAATACATCATATAAGGCATCTAACTGACTATATGTATTCTACTCTGTCTTAGAAACCTGACGTAACAGACGAAACTGAAAACAGAGTAATAGAACTCTCGGAAACTGCCTCCAAATCTCAGCTACTTGCACTGCTCAAGACTACTTGACCTTGTCTTCAAGATTCTTTGTTGCTTATTTCTTGTGTAAAACCTCTAAATGACTTATTTTATATAGCCATGAGGTATAGGGTTCAAATCCCAACATCTCACTTATCGTGGCACTCAATTTGGCCCAATATCCACCAAGATATGGCCAAATAACCAAAACTGGTTAATTAAATCAATAAAAAACATAATTATATGGTCAAAAACCCATTTTATGGCAAATAATAGGGATAAGACCCCCAAGATGAGCGTGCACCCCTATTTATGGTCATATGGTTGAGCTTCTTGGATTCAAATGCTAATTCATAGCCATGACTCCCCATAATAGGTGTGTGCCCCCTAAACCCGGTCATATGGATGAGGTTGCGCCCTTCAAATGCACCCATTACTATTCCCTTGCGCTTTAAACATAATAAAAGGGGCTTGATATTACAAGCTTATTCCTTGGCGCGTTGGTTGTTGGGTTTGTTCCAAAGCTTATCGCCTTTCTTCAAGAGGTCATGGGCTCGATTCCCATGAGATCTAAAATATTTTTAGACCACCATACAAAGTATTGTAATTTAAATAAATTAAAAAGTGTTTCTTATAACAAGAAACATGGTGGGTGGGTTGGTGTTGGGCCATTTCTCAAGGTGGTAGTCATGGGTTCAAACTCATTGACTCCAAACATTTTTTTGGAACTTTCCATATGTGTGATGACTGGTGCCACATGGCTGCCCATGCCTGGGCCACGTGGCACCACAACATTTGTTCAAAACTTTACCACATATCCAAATTGCATTGGTCCAATTTTTCCATATCTGTCCAGTCACCAGTCACCACTTGTCAACTTGGATGGATCCCTGTCACCGCCCAGTCACCCTGCTGCCTCTGTTTCCACATGTCAATTTTCCATTACCATGTCAACACTGTTGATGTCAGCATTTGACTGGACCTGTTGACTTTTTCCTTGTTTGGGAAAGAGGTCAAAGTGCGATAACTCTCGCATACAGTGTCCATTTGAGAAAGTGGATATATGGACAAAATCAGGAGAATGCGATGGACGCAATGGTGTTGGTATTGTCGAATTCTAAGCACTTTGATTTATAGGCATTTTTTATCCCCATCAAGCTTCTGGATCCAAATCTGGATCACACCTCCCCACTAAAGAACCTTTTGGTCCCCAAAAGGCTTATTACATCAATTGACTATCTCCTTACATCAATCAACTAATGACAAACAACCTAGAATTAACATTAACTAGACTCAATAAGTGATTTCATAAATCAAATCACTTTTATTACATCAATGACAATGACACTAACTCAATTTACATATAGGGCATAAATCTACCCAGTTCCAGTTGGACGACCCATCTCCTACCAATGAAGTGTCACGGTCATTCCTTTGCTCCTTTGCATCATCTGCCTGTTGTCCTCTTGCAACGTCCTTCTATTCCTTTGCAACATCCGTCTTTTTCTTGAGCCCTTCAGGCTTTGTTGAGCGTCGCAACTCTAGATGCACCTTCCAACAACTATCTTCACAATGTCTGCTCTTCTGACAATGTGAGCAAGTGTTTCTTTCTCAAAGAAACTTGATGGAATCATGCCTTGATTGAGTCGAATCCCCCTTGGATTTCTCTGACTCCTTCCCTGGCTGCACTAACTTTGCTAGCATATTCTTTTTGACTTGCAGTGTCACGTCATCACGTCTTGGCATACTTCTTGTTGCCATGATTTTTCTTCCATATATTTTCTATTCCCTGCAGTCTGCAACACAATGGTTATTTCTGCTACAAAACGTGCATGGAATCATTTTCCTAATAAGGTTCATGACTCTAGCATGCTCATCAGTAAAGGTGGGCGAAGGTGATTTATACCTTTTAACCTGTTTACCTTTCATTCGCGACTCACTATTTGTGTCACTGCTGGCTCGAGCTGCCTGTTTGCCTTGCCAAGTCCGAAAACATTCTGGTGTCAATTCTGGATGCCTCTTCCAACAATGGTCAGCATCATGTCCAAAATTTTGACAGTGTGTGCATCGAATCACTGGACTCTTGTCCTCAGAAGATCCTCTTGCATATCCCAATCCTTCCCGGAGTGGACGCTCATGCACTTCAATCGGCTCGACTCTGCCTTCGCCATATTTTCCAAGGCCTTGCCCCTTTCGATATCCGAACTTTGATAGAATTCTCATACCGACTCCTTTGGTGTGTCTCTCAAATGCTTCTATCTCCGGATGGTTGGACTCAACTTCTTAATCAGCTATAGGTGAGGCTGGAGTGTATTCAGTGCTTTCTACTAGCGAAGAGAATGTGCCAAGGGCCTCTCCTATCTACTGCTCCTCAACTGGAGTAGCGGGAGTATATGAATCCTCCTCATCTAATTTCCTTCGGAATGGATGAGTTTCATCATCCCTAACAGGGCTTGGGCTTCTAGCTGAAGGACTTCTTTCAACTCGCCTTGCTTCCCTTGCCAACATCAACGTTCACATTCTTTCCCTATCTTCCTTGATAATCTACACCAATCTTTGCAATTCAACATTCTCTTGCTTCGTGGCTTGGTTGATCTCCTCGAGATCTTGGAGTCTAGCTCTCTTCAATATTTTTCCCATATTCACAGTTCTTTCAAATGTCAGCCTGCTCTAATACCACTTGATCCGAAAATCAAATCTTAGCTATTACACACTATAACCTCAATTTAATCAAGACCTTTTTCTGACGGTGCACATGAATATAAAGACAACAAAGACTTGAATAATTAAGATAAATAATAGATAACACAAAAATTCAAACCATCAACCAATTGTACACAAGAAGTTGATACTGGAGTTTGACAATCTCTCCTACGTCTCTGGGCCTTTGTCTTCAGTGCGGAAGGCTTTCTCTATTAAATATTCAATGCTTTACAATCTTCATTTAAAATACATCATATAGGGCATTTGATTGAATAGTTGTATTCTTCTCTGTCTCAAAAACCTGACGCAACAGACGACACTGAAAACAGAGTAATAGAACTCCCGAAAACTACCTCCAAAGCTCAACTACTTTCACTGCTCAAGACTACTTGACCTTGGCTTCAAGCTTCTTTGATTTTTATTTCTTGTGTAAAACCTCTCAATGACTTAGTTTATATATCCATGAGGTAGAGGGATCAAATCTCAACATCCCACTTTTCGTGGTACTCAATTTGGCCCAATATCCACCAAGATATTGCCAAAAAACCAAAACTGGTTAATTAAATCAATAAAAACCATAATTATATGGTCAAAAACCCATTTTATGCCAAATAATAGGGATAAGCCCCCGAAGATGAGCACGCACCCCTATTTATGGTCATATGGTTGAGCTTCTCGTATTCAAAGGCTAATTCATAGCCATAACTCCCCATAATAGCCGTGTGCCCCCTAAACCTGGTCATATGGATGAGGTCGCGCCCTTCAAATGCGCCCATTACTATTCCCTTTTGCTTTAAACATAATAAAAGGGGCTTGATATTACAAGCTTATCCCTTGGCACGTTGGTTTTTGGGGTTGTTCCAAATCTTAGTGCCTTGCTTCAAGAGGCCATGGGTTCAATTCCCATGAGCTCTAAAATATTTTTAGACCACCATACAAAGTATTGTAATTTAAATAAATTAAAAATTGTTTCTTATAACAAGAAACATGGTGGATGTGTTGGTGTTGGGCCATTTCTCAAGGTGGTGGTCGGGGGTTCAAACCCATTGAATCCAAACATTTTTTTGGAAATTTCCATATGTGTGATGACTGGTGCCACATGGCTTCCCATGCCTGGGCTACGTGGCAACACCACATTTGTTCAAAACTTTGCCACGTCTCCAAACTGCATTGGTCCAATTTTGCCATATTTGTCCAGTCATCGGTCACCACTTGTCAACTTGGATGGATCCCTGTCACCACCCAGTCACCATGCTGCCTCTGCTGCCACATGTCAATTTTCCACTGCCATGTCAACACTGTTGATGTCAGCATTTGACTGGACCTATTGACTTTTTCCCTGTTTGGGAAAATGGCCAAAGTGCGATAACTCTTGCATACAGTGTTCGTTTGAGAAAGTGTATATATGGCCAGAATCGGGAGAACAAGATGGACGCAATGGTGTTGGTATTGTTGAATTATGAGCGCTTTGATTTGTAGGCATTTTTTAGCCCCATCAAGCTCCTGTATCCAAATATGGATCACTTGTACCTGAAAACCATCTGGTTGTTCCATATATACTTCTTCCTCTAAATCACCATTCAAAAATGCAGACTTTACATCCATTTGGTAAACTTTAATGTGTTTAGAACTAGCATAAGCTAGAATCAGTCTAATGGATTCCATTCTTGCAACATGAGCAAAAATATCTCCAAAATCTATTCCTTCTACTTGTGCATACCCTTTACAAACCAATCTAGCCTTGTTTCTAGTTATTTTACCTACTTCATCCATCTTATTTATGAAAACCCATTTAGCCCCTATGGCATTCTTATTCAAAGGTCTAGGAACCAATTCCCATGTCTTATTCTTTTCTATTTGACTAAGTTCTTCATTCCTTGCTTTCATCCATTACTCATCTTTAATTGCTTCTTCAATATTTTTGGGTTCAATCATAGAAAGTAAAGATATTTGTTCATGAGTTGAGGTGGATTCTTGCCTTCTGCTTCTTGTTCCAACAACTGCATTTATGTCACCAATTGTCTATTCTTCAGGGTGATTTTTCTGTATTCTCTTGCTTGGATTCTTTGATGGAGTCATGGTTTTGGATGGAGTTGTGCCCTGTGTCAAAGTAGGAATTAATTGTTCACTGTCAGCAGCCTTAGTTTCTTTTGTTTCACTTACCTCGTCATTCATTTTATGCTTGTCATCTATCTCATATATTTGTTGATTCTTTTGTTTAGATTTAGACTTCAAAAATGAGGACTCATCAAATTTCACATCTATGGCTTCAACTATGTGTTCAATCTGAAGTTGTAACATTTATAAGATTTCCTTAAACAGGAATACCCAACTAAACTACCTTCATCTGTTCTAGATTCCAACTTACCCAAATGCTTGTCAACTCTTTTGATATAACATTTACTGCTAAAAATTCTGAAATGTTTAACACTAGCTGGTTTGCCTTTCCATAACTGATAGGGTGTCTTAAAATGATTGTTTCTCAGCAAGCTTCTATTTAAAATATGAACAGTATTATGAACAACTTGAGGCCATAGTATATTACTTAGTTTAGATTCATTGAGCATAGTTCTAGCCATCTCCATAACAGTCCTATTTTTTCTTTTAACCACTCCATTTTGTTGAGGTGTTTCAGTAATAAAAAAATGTCTTCTTATCCCATTTTCATCACAGTATCTGTTGAATTCTTTAGACACAAATTCCCCTCCATTATCCGATCTTAAACATTTAATTTTCATGTCACATTCATTTTCAGTTGACTCCTTGAAGGTTTGAAAACAAC
>ML784515.1:286260-302822 GCA_009831015.1 Picea engelmannii
TTTACTTTATGTTCTACTTGTAGAGCTATAGTGCATTTTTCAATGTTCAGATTTTCACTTTTCTTTTTCCAAAATTTGGTTTTCAGATCTGTGTAAGTGGGTTCATTAAATTTATGAAAACTCATAGGAAAATTTCTTGACACATGCCCAAAGTTCTTACACTTGTAACATTCAGTCTCATGTCTTAAGGTGTCAAATCTGTTGTAAGCGTAGTTCATATTGTTTTGACTAGTTTTACCATGTCCTCTTCTATATTCAAAATTAGACCTTTCATGATTGTTATGTGAATTTATCTTTCTTGAAAAACTATTACAAAATGCATCCTTATTTCCATACTTATAACAAAAGAAACAATGGACTTCAAACCTATTTTGATGTCTTCCATAACTTCTTCTATGCACTATTGAACCCTGATTTTCTTCTTGCCTTTCTAATCCCATCTTCTTGCTAGTAATTTTCTCATGATTATCCTCTGTACCTGCTTTCTCAACACTTGAACTAGAACATCCATTAGTTACTGTAGATTTATAACCAATTCCAGTCTTATCATATGTTGATCTTTGACTACTAATAATTTGATCTAACACTTGAGAACTCTGATTCATGTTATTTTCTTGTACTTTCTTTCTTAATGAGACTACTTCAATTTTTAAACCTTCATTTTCCATATCCTTTTCTGCAAGCATTTTAGTTAGAGCTTCTTCAGTAACTCTAGCCTCTTCTATTTTAAGTTTTAAGTCAACTACCATGATTTCAGTGCTATCAATCAAACCATTTGATTTCTGTAATTCAAATTCTAGATTCTCAATTTCTCTTTTAAAATGTTTACAGTCCCTTCTCACTTTTCTTAATTCACTTAAAGCACTTACCAGTTCAGCTTCTAGATCAACTTCACCTTATTCTTGTTCACCAGTTTGATCATCATGTTTTTCCATAGCCATAAATTTTTTTCCATATGAACTGTCATCACTCTCACCAGATTCTGAAATATCACTGCCATCTTTTATACACAGGCTTTTATTTTTGTAAGTTTTTCTTTGAAAAAAATTCTTATGTCTATTCTTGAATTCCTTAGGTTTTCTATCACTGTCTTCTTTATTATCAATATGCTTATTGTAAGGAAACTTAGATGCAAAATGTCCTATTCTACCACAACCAAATCATTTCAGAGGAATCTTACCTTTATACTTGCCAGTACATCTTTTCAGTTTTTTAACAAAATTTGCTTCTTCCACATCACCTTCTGACTCCTCATGACTGCTGATTTCTTCTTCAACCTTTTTCTTATATTTCTTTGCTAGCTTGAAAGCTACTTCTTTCCTGAAATAATTCTCACCAGAGGTTCTCATCTCATATGCTGTTAGTATTCCATGTGATTCATCCATTTCTAAAGTATCAAGATCTGTTCTTTCTTCTAATGCAGATCTTTTTGAATCAAATCTTCCAGGAAGTGATCTAAGTACATTTTTCACAATAATATTATTATTATCTGTTTCTCCTAGACCTCTCATGGTATTAACAATTTCATCAATACGAAGAAAGTAGGTAATTATATCTTCATATTCTTCCATTTTCAGGCTTTCAAATTGACTTCTATATGATTGTAGCTTAGCACTCTTTACCTTAATGTCTCTTTCATATACATTTTTCAATTTATCCCATATTTCTTTTGCTGATGCACAATGCATAAGTTTAACAAATTCTAACCCTGCTAGACCTCCTAGTATTGCATACATAGCTTTGGAATTACTCTCATAGAGTCTCTTACCTATAGCATCTATTTGAATGGTTGTTGGGACTTTATATTCATTTAGTACAACCTGCCAGATATCTACTCCTTGAGTTTGTAAAAACAACTTCATCCTGATACTCCAAAAAGCATAATTTTGACCATCAAACAAAGGCAATCCATGTTTTGTAAATTCTGACTTCTTATCCATTATGAATGATCAAAAACTTCCAGTGGTTAAACTGATATCTTGAAGTAACCTGCTCTGATAGCAATTATTGTACAGGATAATTCAACTGAGAGGGGGGGGGGGTGAATCAATTGTATAAAATTTCTTTCATTTTATAAGAAGATTACTTATTAGTCAATAAATCATGCCTTTAACATTTAACTTGCAGTAATACATTTAACCAATAAATATACAATCACATAAATGAAACAGTAACACAGTGATTTTTCATGAGGAAACCCAAAAGGGAAAACCTCTTCTTCTTATGAATGAAAGGCAAGCTCCAACTCCTCTTTACATTCTTATTTTATCTGAGCTACTACCTAGATGAGGCTGCTACCTCTGTTTCTTCAACACCTACTGAATGGAAGATACAACTCCTAGATGTACAAGAACCAACTTGTACAAGAGACTTTTACAGTCTCCCCTTGCTCCTCCCTACCACCCTGGAATCCTTCTCTGTCAGTAAGAACCTGGAAACCAACTCTTTATCTTCTCTGGAAAATGATTCATCATTCAAGTCCTCTCTTTTTATATAATCATATCAAAATCCATTCTTCTCCCCTTGATCTCTACTATACCTTCATCATTTCTTCTCACTGTCCCTGTATGATTTTATTTCGATTTTATATTCATTTATAGAAATGAATTTTACCTTAGAGCTATGACTGTACCATTAATTCCATATACACCAACGCTACACAGTCACTGCATGTTTCTTTTTATCTTCTACAACCCCTTCGGTTAGCCCTCAAATCCCTAGAACAACGCTTCAACAACTGAAATGCCAACCATCCAAGAACCATGATTCAGTTCTGCTAACTGATCGTAATTGAACAATTAATCGTGAAGAGCAACAAAAGCCCTTCGATTAGATTTCCAAGTATCCAACACCGTTGGATTACAGGCAAAGGGTCTCACATTGATTTCGCCATTTTGGCATTTCAACATTCCTGTGGTGAGGAGTCTCGACACTCCAAGTCGCAATCCCCGAAATGGAGTCAGATCAACGGTCCACAAAGCTTCATAATCTGATCCCTTCTTTTCTTAATCAAACGACTGACGGGATTTCAATGTTTTTCCTTTCGAGTCATCGTGACTCCAACATTATAAAATTCATGATCACAAAATCTTTGAAGTGATCAGACGGTTCACATAACCCACTGATATGGACGTTTGATGAGATTTCAGAGTTTTTCCTTTTGGTTCTTCGAGACTCACAATAGTCCCTTTTGGCATTTCGGCTTTTAGCATTTCAGCATTTCGGTGTTTTCGCATTTCGGCATTTCGATGTTTCACATTTCGACATTTCGTCTTTTAGCGTTTTGGCATTTCATCTTTTTCGCATTTCAACATTTCGACGTTTCTATGATGAAGTGTTTTTACACTCCAAGTCACGATCACTGAAATGATCTAACATGTGTCCCTTTCAATATTTCGGCATTCAGGGCTTCATGATGTTGGAGTTTTTGCTTACCATGCAAAAATCCCGAAATAGAAATTCCCGGAGTGATGTGTCATAGTGACGTTACTTAGAATGACGTGTCATGTGTTGGTCAATCTCCGATCTCCAAAATTCAAGCTAAGGGTGTTGACTCCTCTTCCAAGGCTCGTTTCACATGTGACCTCAATTTATAACCAAAGGCTCACCGCCTAGGTTCTTCGCAGTTTCGTGTTTTGGTATGTCAAGAGGCATGTTGATATCCAAATTAGGAACTACCGTGCCTATGCAAACTGGTCCACGGTACCTGTGCAAACTATCCAACAAACTTCCCCTTTGTCATTTTAAAGTTTGACATTAATGACAAAACCAAGTCCTGTGCAAACTGTGCAAACTGCAAGCCCTACCAACAACAATGCTTCATAGATCACACCAGTTGGAAGAGTATATAAACAAGAAAGAATGGTGAGAAGAAAGGGTCTTTGTAGACCAGATCAGAAGATTAAAACAATAGAAGATTCAAAGAAGAAGAACTGATGATTCTTATGAAGTGAGGGTGGAAGGGAGGAGCACGAAAGGATTCATATACTTTAAGTGTAAGTTAAGGGAGTTGGTGCCCTAAATACAAGGGATTTGGTGCTTCCTAGGGTTGGTTCCCTAAAGATACAAGGGAGTTGGTGCTTCCTAGGTTTGGTTCCCTGAAGAAGGGGATTTATGTCTCCTAGAGTTGATGATCTAAAAATGATTGATATCATTCACTATTCTTCATATAATCCTTGCAATTTCTATTAATTATGTTTATATAATTGATTTTACAAACAAGTCTATTGTTGATCTATTGTGGTAATTAACAAAACACAAAAGTAATTGTTAATTATTTAAAAAGGGTAATATTTATTTAGCCCCCCCCCCTCTCAGTATTTCAACATTGGCCACAAGGGTGGATGACATAAGTGATGAATATTTGTTGGAAGCTTACATGCATGGATTAAAAGAAGACATTAAACATGAGGTTTTCCTAAAACATCCGAAAAATATTATGGTAGCTACACAATTTTCTTATCATATTCAAGGAAAGAATAAGGATACACACAAGTCTACCATTGGATCATACATAGGAAGTGTAACATATCCATTTTCAAACCCCTAATTATCGATGTGTATTGTAAATATAGTATGTGGTCGAGAATGAAGCAATGTATATTGTAAATGTGATGTATGGCCGAGAGCCAATATGTAAACAATGTAAATTGAAATATAATGAATGAAATTTATCACCAACTATAGAAAGATAGAGATTAATATTGGGGCCTAAGTATCCATAAGATATGGTAGGGGTCCAAGGGGCAGTTACCCATATCTATTAAATTAAAACCCATTTCCTATTTTTCTCTAAATCATCCTTGTCGTGAATCTTTCATTAGTTATTGAGTGTTCTAAAGATGAATCATTGAATTCATGTAAGAGGGTTGGTATGATATTCACTTCCCATAGTTATTGAGAGAATAGAGGATGAGTACAATCAACTTGGAGAAGAGTGCAAGTCATGTAAGCAAGATAAAGAGAGGAAATTTGTATGGGTAAGGGAGCAGATTTTGGAAGATTCTCATTTTTTCATAGAGAGTTGTTTTTACATGGAGTTTTTTGGCCAACAATGGAGTTCTAATTGTGGGAGACTGAGGTTAGTTGTTGTGGACATGTTTGGTTGTTGTATGGAGATTTAATCTCATGAATAAAGAGGTTGTGTGCCTTGAAGTGACATGCCACTCTAAATTCACCGAAGAAGCAAACATTTTTTTGTTGGGCGATTTTTTGTTTTCAGATGTAGAATTGATGATATCCTAGCAAGTAAAATTATTGTCCAACCTGTGTTGGAAGCCCTGGTGGGGAGTGGAAAGGCCGGAGGGACTGTAAGTAGTGAAGGGGGATTCCACCCCTTGGGTTGTTCAAGTTGAGGGGAAGTTTGCTTGTGGTTTATAATTAGTTGAGAGTTTAACTATTGAAACGGGGGCATCAGCCAACCTTAGGGACCTCTGTCTCTTGTGGATTCATAGCCCCATCTCAGGGGTGTCTTTTTGTTGAGAACTAGAAAAAAAGGCTAGATTTGGGTGGAATGATTTTCCTTTGCATTGAGTTACATATTTACATAAGACAAGTGTTCTTATTTGCTATGTTTAATTGTGTTAAATCTTGATATATATTTTCTTTTCATCTACTTTGAGTTAGCTTGGTTAATGTTACTTGTTGTGAGCATAATGGTGCATTTAAATACATGTTTATATGGTTGAATGTTGTTTTATGTTATTTAGTTTTTGTTATGCATAGTTGATCAATTGTATTTATTCTTTTATTGAGTATGGACAATTGAATGAAATTGTATTTCATGATGTGTGTTATTTTCCACATTTATATTTGGTATCTAATTTTTTATCGAGAGTTGTTTTAGTGGTGACGTGACCCAACTGGGGGATAAATACATTACGAGATGAAGAGATCATTTTGGGGTTCATAAGATAACCATACCTCAACCTACTTGAATATCACTGAAGGAAATGGAGGAAATAATAGAAAAAGGACTATGATTTGACTGTAACATTAAGTGGTTAAAAGGGAATAAATGTCAAGAAACAAAATTAATCACCTTGGAAAATAATGATGAAGAGGAAGGGAATCTATAGAAAGAAACAAGGAAAAACTTGTCAACTTAAAAGAGCAGGAAATAGATGCAGAATCTATGCACAACATTGATTCAGTCAGGTGAAAAATATATTTTCACATATTGGCAGGTTTGTCAGTACCTTAAACCCTGAAGATTGTAGGTTACATTAAGAAGAAAATTTTTATAGTTCTCATTGAATTGAATATAAATTCATTGATAAAAGATTAACAAAGAACCTAGGGGTGGCAGATGTGGGCGGAGTCATCTATGATTCCGATGGACAAAAAATAGTCGAATTTTCCCAGGGCTTGGGAAAATCCACTAATAACAGAGCAGATATCCTCAAAGTATATATGGGATTAAATCTATCACATGAGAGGAGTATTCAAACTCTAATTGTTATAGGGGATTTTGAAATAGTCATAAAGTAGCTTCGTGGTCTGTCAACTTCGTCAAAACACCCTCTTAAAGGTATAAGCTCAGGAATAAACTCCCTAAAGAACAATTTCACCAACTTACGCTTCTTCCATATTTTATGATCTCAGAACACATAGGCAGGCAATTTGGAAAAAGAGAAAAAAATATTAGAACAGAGTCATCTGATTGCCAACCAAATCTCCTCTCACATCTGGTTTCCTTAATTACGCTCACCCCTTTGCCTAAACTAAAGAACAACTTTACTCAGTCCTCTCTCCCTTTCCTAACCCTCCCACTAGACACTCACCCCTCTTTCGTCCCCCTCTCTCACCCCTCCCTTCCCCCCCCTTCCCCTCTCCCCTTCACCCTGACTTTCATGGGCAACCTCCTCCACTCCTCTGCGCTTTCTCCAACACCCACTCATCTTGGCATGTGGCCCCCCCTTTCTTCCCACATGCCTCCCCTCTCCCTCCCTGTGTCAATCCTCCCCCCACACTCGAGCACCCTTTTAATTAAAGATATTGATCTTCTCCTCCATATGATCTTCCATCATCCTCCAACGTGAGTTATGTCCTCTCACCCTGAGCGAAATCACCTTCGTTCGTGGGTTTCAATGTCTCCCCTCTCGCATAACATTTTGTTGATCCTTCCCCCTTGGATACAACATAACCGGCATAGCTACCGCATTAGGCTCTACCTTTCACTCGTCTCTGGATGGCTCTCCTTGCCCCCTTCCTTTCGAGTCTCTCTCAGAGTCATCCCCTACTCTTTTATGCACAGTGCCTACTCGCCTCTCATCCTCTCACACCTCCCTTACACTATGTGACGAAGGTACAGAGCTTCCTTCTCCTGCCTAGTTTGCACCCCGAAGAACTCTGAGAGAATTTCCAAGCTCTGCAAACAGATTGTAGTCAAATTGAAGAGTGCTCAGGTGCATGAAAATGTGATATTCAATAGGAAAACTAGGGGATTCGTGAAATAATGACAGAGATACAGTCCCAAATGCAACAACAAGAAATTCAACGCAATCAAGAATTGGTGATCATACTAAGGGGGGTCAATTGGAACACAAGACAGATTGGATTTGTCACTCAATGCCTGGGAAATCCCCAATAGACAACACACTCTGTTGGAACCGATGAATCCCTGCTACCTTCGACTTTTCATTCTGCTGCCAGCAATGACCAACATGTTCCTGCAGCGCCAGTTTTTTCAGATCACATTTTGGCAAAGGAGAACCAACATCAGAAATTCATAGAGGCATACCAAGCAGAGGAGAATACATAAGCTCAACAGGAAGAACCAGGGCAACCCCACATCTAGCATTAGGTTTTTATGAATTGAAAATTTTTGTTGTTGCTAAATATGTTTATCACCATCTTCACATGGCATAATTGTATTTTATTTGGAACAATGGTTACATCTCTCTCAGGTATATATAGACAAATTCTCTTCTCCAGAAGAAGCATAGGTGCCCACACCCTTCCATTTGTATTTTTTTTTAATTTTGGTGGCTTTTTTAATATAATACAACTCTAACTATTCTTGTTAAAAAATAAAATAACAAATAATCTCAATTGTTTTGTATATCTAGTGATAAATTTTCAAGTTTTTGTTGCTAATGAAGGGAGTATTAATTGTGTGGGAAAATGCCACAACATTAAACTATGGGTGAATATAATTTGGAAATCCCAATGTATGCCATTTTATTTGGAGGTGTAGATTTCTTTCTATGGATTCAATGGTTGATAAAGCTAGGTACAATTTCTACAAGATATAACGAATTATTCAAGAGATTTGAATTCGAAGGAATTCAATATGAACTCAACGGGTTAAAATATGGACCTTCTCAAGTCATCAACTCTCATAGAATGGAAAATATCATAAAAAGGGGTAGAAAGGGAGTTGTGGTTAAAATTTATTCTATGGAATTGAAGGAGGAAGATGAAAATATTGTAGAGGAATTAAGATGCACCTTGGAAAATAACTATATGGTCTTCCAAGAAATTCCTAAAGGTATACCTCCATTTAGAGATCATGAACATCAAATCGAACTAAAACTGAGAAGTACTCCTCATAATAAAACGCCTTATATATATCATCATCAACAAAAGGGGGATATATGCCTTTTGGGTTGACTAATGCTCCTTCAGATTTTCAAATCCTTATGAACAAATTTTTTTGACCCCATATTAGAATTATTGTGTTGGTTTTCTTTGATGATATACTTATATATAGTAAATCATGGGAAGACCACGTTAAGAGTGTGGATCAATTTGTGCAAATTCTTATTTAAAATCAATTGTATGTAAAAAAATCGAAATTTTCTCTAGGGAAGAAAGAAGTAGAGTATTTTGGCTCAATTATTTCAAGGGAAGGGATTAAGGTGGACCCTCAAGAGATCCAAGATATTAAAAAGTGGCCTATTCTTAAGAACATCAAGATATTATAGGATTTTTGGGTCTTACAGGATATCATCATAAATTTGTTATGAATTATGCTCACAATGGAGACCCACTCACATCTATATTGAAGAAAAACTCATTTTTATGGAATGAAGAGGGTACCATGTCATTCTAACTTTTAAAAGATTCCACATATTCTACACCAGTATTGGAAAAACTTAATTTTGGTAAAACATTCATATTCAAATGTGATGCACCTAGACAAGGTATTAGAGTATTATTGACACAAGAAGTGAGACCATTGACTTTTGAAAGTAAACAGTTAAAGGGAAAATACATGGTGAAATATACATATGAAAAAGAAATGAAAATAATTTTACATGCAATAAAAAAATGGTGAAAACATCTCATTGGGAGTCATTTTAAAGTCAAGATAGACCATGATATCCTAAAGTAATTTATGAATCAAATATTTTCATCAAAAGTGCAACAATAATTGGTAGAAAAAATACAAGGGTTTTATTTTCAAATAGTATACAAAACGGGAAAGGACAATGTGGTCACATATGCCATTTCCATAATAGAAGAAGCCTCAAGTTTATATACCATTACATATTCCATTCTAATGTGGTTGGAAGAAGCTCTCCATCAATGGAAAAATGAAAATAATATGAGACATAAAAGAAAATATATAAAGGAAGGAAGAACTTTATGGAGCATTGGGAGTGAAAGAGAGATATTATCTAGTACAAGGGAACAAAAAGTTTATTCCCTCAATAAAAGTTGAAGAAATAAATATTAATGGAGTCTCATGATTCTCTAATGGTAGGACATTCAAGGTTCCTTAAAACATTGTTGTGATTATCATTGATGGCAGGTGTGATTGTCATTGATGGCAAGATTAGAGTATGCAACCATGGAAAAACAGGGACAACGAAAGCCCGAGAGGAGAAGCGACAGTGATCTTTGGATCCCATTGAGAATTCCTGATGAACGTAAGATCTGAGCCCGAGGTCCAACCGGCGTTGGATCCAGGAGAACCTACACGTTATTTAAAGAGCAAGGTCAAGCGGGGTTATGAAATCCTGAAGGTAGGAGGACAGTTTCGGATACCGAGAGTTGCAAGAGTCAAGAATCTTCGTCATCAAGAGTCCCAGAATCGTGAAATGCGAAACCTTGAAAACCCGAAACCTGAAATAGGCACACCAACAAAGAATTTCGCAGAGCAGGAAATAACTCCATTTCAGAGTCCCAGATACTGGGAGTTGAAGTGTCGAAACACTTCACCACGAGAGTGCCGAAATGTCGAATCACCAAAATGCGAAACAATGAAATATCGGATCTTTGATTTGACTCCATTTCGGAACTTCAGATACTGGGAGTTGGAGAAGTTAAGCACCGAGACTCTTCACCACAGGAGTCTCGAAATGGAAAAATGTGAAATGCTGAAATGTCATTGATCTGACTCCATTTCAGAGTTTCAGATACCAGGAATTGGAGTTGTCAAAAACTCTCACATCAAGAATGCCAAAATTGCGATATGCGAAATCAAGAAGAGATATGGACCGTCGAATCATCAAGAGTGTGGACCATTGATCCGACTCCATTTTAGAGGTTCGGATACCGGCAGTTGGAAGAGCCAAGAGTTGAGACTCTTCATCAAAGGATTCCCAAAATTTTGAAATGCGAAATGTCGAAATGCAAAATGTGAAAACACCTTTTTGGTGTAAGCCTTGGTCACCACCGAAGGTCACATAGTCGAAAAGCTGTAGAGAGGAGCTTGAAGAGACAAGCTCCATTTTGGATTTTGGGACATGGAGAATCGAGACTCTTCACCACAAGAATGCCGAAATTCTGAAATGCCAAAATGAGAAATAAACGCAAGATCCTACGGATCCAATCCAATGGTGCAGGTGAATTTAAGTATGATCGGAGGGCTACTGTTGCACTTCTGAGTGTAACTGCTAGAAACGACTGATGGCTTCTGCCATAGGAATGAAACATGCCTCAGTGTGATCGCTAGAGAAGATGAAGAGGCTTGAGGCATCTTCCGGTGGAAGGAAGACTAGTCTTAGAGGTGATTGATAGATGGAAGATTGTTGAAGCCTATAACTGGAATAGAGAGGATCAAATTGACTTTGATAGAGAAGACGAAGAGTCTCAACTGCGAGAGAGGATAAGGAATCTCATCATAACACCCAGTGATGATGGATGCATGGGTTTAACTGCCATATAATCTGAAGAGTTGCGATGATGATCTGGCAGAGCACTCGACATGGAGAGAGCATGCAGAAGCATGGAAGGATAACATCCACAAGGTGAAAATAGATTATAAGTATGAAAAACAAAGAAGAGATGGTTGTAGTTGTTTTTCAGAGTGATCAAGGAGTGTAGAAGGAGGAGTGTGCAACAACAGAAACTCGGAGAAGATGAATGGTGCATTGAATGGACATGGAACATAGAGTATAAAAGGCATAGGCACAGAAAGTGCAAGGGATGTGTGCAACAAGACAATGAGGAAGTAAAGGAAGGTTGAGGTGCTCTTGTAGAGAAAAACAGAAGATCAGAAAACGCAAGAAGATGAAAACAGAGAGACATTGATATAGGAGAGCAGAGCAACATTGCAGAACAGTGATAAGCCTGGTAAGTCAATGATAAATATTGTATCACTGTGATAAATTTATATATAGTAAACTTTATATGTTAGGGTGGAAGGGAGGTGCTAGGGAGGACTATTTTCCTTAGAGGTTCAAGTGGGTTCCTGGACACAGGGAGTTGTAGCTTCCATCTAGCTACAACCAGAGAAACCAGGGTGGCAAGGTGGTGCAAGGGAGAAATGTTTTTCTCTATTATACAGGTTGGTGCCTGTGTGACTGGAAGTTGGTGCTTCCATCCAGTTGGTGCTGGCACACTTAGGGAGTTGGTGCTTCGTTCTAGTGGGTGCTAGAGAAACCAGGGAGTTGGTGCTTCCTTCTAGTAGGTGCTAGAGAAAACAGAGAGCTAGTGCTCTCAGCAAGTTGCATCTTGCAAAATAAAAGTTGAAGCCTCATTATGAGTTGGTGCTCATAGGTATGATAATGTACAAAATATAAAGAATACTTATCATATAAAGAAGAAGAGGTTTTTACCCTTTATGGGTTTCCTCAGGAAATACATGTCTTTGTGTATTCCTTGTGTGCGAATGATGTTGAATGTTCTATTGCTTACTTCCCTACATTATGGTGATTGTCATTGAGTGCTCTGTAAAGAATTTAAAATAAGAATAATTGTTTAAGCACGGTAACAACTGATTCACCCCCCCCTCTCAGTTGTCCAAAAATTGGTATCAGAGCAGGCCCCTTTTATCTAAGGGTAGATCCTAGAGCTTAAACATGTCAAGCCATGAAGGAAATTCAACAAATAAGGCCCCTCTATTCAATGGAACAAACTTTTCCTTTTGGAAAGTTAGAATGAGAACTTACATAATGGCCTTGAGTGCAGATGTCTGGGATGTGGTAGATATTGGTTATGTAAAGCCAGTTGTACTAGCTAATAAGGATGACAGGATAGAATTTAGCTTCAACGCTAAGGCTATGAATACTATCTTGAGTGGGCTTGCATAAGCAAAATTCGTAAAAGTTATGCACCTAGGAACTGCCAAAGAAATGTGGGACAAAGTCATTAGTAGTTATGAAGGTAATGAGAAGGTAAAGGACACCAAGCTTCAAATCTACAGAGTACAGTTTGAACAATTGAAGATGAAAGAAGATGAAACTGTTGGAAAATACTTTCTGAGAGTTGAAGAACTGGTAAATGCAATGAAAGCACTTGTTGAAAAAATTGAGGAACCTTCTTTAGTTCAAAAAATTTTGAGATCTCTACCAGATAGGTTCAACCGAAGGTTTCTTCTATAGAAGAACTTAATGATCTAAATACCTTGGAGTTTGATCAAATTCTAGGAACATTGACTGCATATGAAATGAGAATAGTTAAATACAAACCCACCTCCAGAGAAGCATAATTTAAAGAAGACAAGAATGAGGATTCCCAGCCTGATGAAATTGAAGCAAAATTTTTGAAGAGATTGAAGAAGGGATCAGGAAAATACAAAGGTAAACTACCTTTCAAATGTGTCAACTGTGGTAAGATAGGTCATTTTGCAAATAAATTTCCTCACAAAGGAAAGGATCAGACATGTGACGATGAGGAGAAGCACAAACACAGAAAATTCTTTAAAGAGAATAATTTTAAGAAGAAAAGTCTTTGTGTAAACAATGATGATGATCCTTCAGATAATGAAAACAATGACTCCTTCATTGAAGATAAACTAAATGAATTCATACTTATGGACAAAGAGGATTATGATGATAAAAGCACAAGAAGTGAGACTAATGAAGAAGAAGTTGTGATTGATATGGAAGGAGAACTGATCAGTGCACTGGAAGAGATTGACAAACTCAGAATTAAGAACAAAAAGAAAAAACAATTGCTAATACAGTTCATGAAAGACAGTAAACAGCATGATGAATACTTTTCCATGCTAAAAGTATAATTAGAAGAGGCAAATAAAATCAAGGACATTCTTAAACAAAAGTTATCAGAAAGAAAGGCAAGATGTAAATCTCTGGAAGAAGAAGTAGTGAAAACTAAGAAAGAGTTGGAGAAGTTTCAAGCCTTGTATCATCAAAATCTGTCAAGTATCAAAGCCTCAGAAGGATTAGCCACCATTCAGAATCAACAAAGGAATCCAAAGCTGAAAAATGGTTTGGTTTATGAAGAGGGATCAAGTAGTGGTCAACCAAGAAACAAAGAATCCATCAAGTTTGTCAAATCTATAACCAATGACAACAACAAACCTACAGAAACAAAGGAAGACAATCAACTGCCCAGGAGGAGTAAAGAAAAAGGTGCCAGAACTGAATCTGTAGAACAAAGAAATAATGCACTCCCTGCTCAAGGAAATCATCATCATGGAAGAAATCAACCTGTTCAAAGAAGACAACCATTTTCCAAGTACCAACATTTTTTCTACGGATATTGTTTCTTTTGTTCTAACTTTGGTCATAAAGCAGTAAACTGTTCTTTAAAATTAAATTATGAGCAATCAAGACATTCAAGGTATGGATATCTTCCACAACAAAGAATGAGACAGCCAAGTAACAAACCACCACAGACTACAAATCACTTTATGTATGGGAAAAGGACACAGGTTAAGCATAACAATCATTATGATCCTTTATTCAATGAACCAGGATGTTACATTTGTCATAACTATGGACACAAATTTGTTGACTGTTGCTTAAGGAACTATGAACTAGATTTGAATTCCCCTACTGAAAATGTCAAGGTTTGGAAGAAGAAAGAAAGTGACAAGTGTGGATTAGTGTTGTCAGCTCAAAGACAAAGGAAAACTTGGTATATAGAAAGTGGATGCTCCAAACATATGACGAGAGACAAAGGTAAGTTTCTATCTCTAAGTGAAATCAAATCAAGAAACATAACCTTTGGAAATGATGCTCCAGGTAAAATAAAGGGTAAAGGGATGGTGAGTTTAAGTAATGGAAAAGGAAAATCCCAAGATGTTCTACTTGTAGATGGGTTGAAACACAATCTGCTCAGTGTAAGTCAAATGTGTGACAAAGGATGCGTAGTGGTGTTCACATCCAAGGAATGCAAGATAAAGTCTACAAACTTAGGACAAGTGGTGGCCAAAGGCATAAGGAAAAAAAATAATGTATATGTGTTGAAAGAAGATAGAGAAGAGTGTCATCTAAGAAAACATGATGAAAGCTAGTTATGACATAGGAGACTTGGACATCTAAACTTTGACCACTTAATCAAGCTCAAAAATCTTGAGGCAGTAAAAGATATTCCGAGAATATCAAAACCCCAAGATTCTATGTGTAAACCCTGCCAAGTAGGAAAGATAGCCAGGACATCGTTTAAGTCCAAGAGATTTACTTCAACAGAGAAACCACTCCAACTATTTTATATGGATTTATGTGGACCATCAAGATAGGAAGGAACATGGAGAGAAAACTACTTCATGCTGATTATCGATGATTACTCCAGACTTACTTGGGTTTCCTTTCTCAAAGAAAAAGATGATGAATTTGAGAAGTTTAAAATATTTAAGGCTTTAACGGAGAATCAAACAGGCAAGAGGTTAAAGGAAGTAAGATCAGATAGAGGAGGAGAATTTATGTCAAGTGATTTCAAGGAATTATGTGATAAGCATGGGATCAAGAGAGAATACACAATCCTAAGAACTCCACAACAAAATGGAGTAGTGGAGAGGCAAAACAGAACAATGCAGCAAATGGCCAGGTCAATGATGAATGAGAAGAACATTGGTCAAGCCTACTGGGTGGAAGAAATACACACAGCAGTCCATATTCTTAACAAAGCCCACCTCATACCACAAAGTGACAAGACACCTTATGAACTATGGTATGGGAGACTTGCTTCAATCAAACACTTCAAAGTCTTTTGGAGTAAATGTTACATAAAGAATAATGATGAGAACCTTGGAAAATATGATGACAGGGCTGATGAAGATATCTTCTTAGGATATGCTACAAATAGTAAAGGATACAGATGCTATAATAAGAGGCTGCATAAAATGGTTGACTGTATTGACGTAAAAGTTGATGAAGGAATCCAAGAAAGAGAGGTGTACAATAATAAGTCTTCTACAGAGGACACAGCTAAAGTTGAAGATGATCAGGTCCAAGAATCAAAAAATGAAGACTCTGAATCAGATGATGACACAGATACTCAGACAAACTCAAATCAGCAGGCAACTTTAAATTCCTCCTCCAGAATCACTCAAAAGAATCATCTTGCATGTCATATAATTGGTGAAAAAGACAAAGGTGTACAAACTAGGAGAAAGATAATAAAAAACACAGAGCAATCACATATAGCTTTCATATCCATGCTAGAACCCAAGAACTTTAATGAAGCTAGAAAATATGACCATTGGGTTAATGCAATGAATGATGAACTTGATCAGATTGAGAAAAACAATACGTGGGAGATGGTTCATAGGCCGAAAGGTAAAAATATCATTGGTTCCAAATGGATCTTTAAGAATAAGTTGAATGAGCAGGGACAAGTTGTCAGGAATAAAGCAAGATTGGTCTATAAATACTATGCTCAAATAGAAGGACTGGATTTTGATGAAGCATTTGCGCCCGTAGCAAGGTTAGAAGCTATCAGAATATTTCTTGCCTATGCTTGTCATAAAAGGTTTGAAGTCTATCAAATGGATGTCAAGTCATCTTTTCTAAATGGATATTTAAATGAAGAAGTCTATATGGAACAACCAGAGGATTTCGAACTGTCTGATAACCCTGACTTAGTATGCAAGATGAAGAAATATTTATATGGGTTAAAACAAGCCCCTCGTGCCTGGTATCACAGACTGGATATATATCTCAAAGACAAAGGGTTCAAGAGAGGAATAGTTGACAACAATCTATATATCAAAACAGAGGGTAACGATTTGCTCATTATGTTGGTCTATGTAGATGACATCATCTTCGGATGTAATAAGGATTCATTGGTAATGTTAAGAACCAAACATCAATATAGCATAGAAAAACCTCAGGAAAAGTACTCAACGCCTTGAAAAAGAGATAATTTCAGATAATAAGCCTCTTCGAGGGGGCAACCTCCTTTTACCCTACTTAAATGTTCAA
>ML784515.1:306441-319512 GCA_009831015.1 Picea engelmannii
CCCCCTTCTCAGTTGTCCAATAAACATATCAAAGGATAAAGAAAGATTTATTTTGAGAAGGAATGAAGAAAGACACTCAAAAATTTGTAAGAGGATGTCAAGTTTGAAAAATAAATAAAGAATAAATAATAAAAATCCCAAGGTTACTTCGACCTTTACACATACCTAATCAAATATGGGAAGAGAAATAAATGGATTTCATTACAGTTT
The DNA here is from genome assembly GCA_009831015.1 of Picea engelmannii. Classification (NCBI taxonomy): domain Eukaryota; kingdom Viridiplantae; phylum Streptophyta; class Pinopsida; order Pinales; family Pinaceae; genus Picea; species Picea engelmannii. Next base: position 306,652 of record ML784515.1, read on the forward strand.
TACCAAAATCAGAAGGTAAGGATTCCATTTTTGTGGTCATGGATAGAATAAAAAAATATGCATATTTTGGTGGAATTCAAAGTGTATATACAACAAGTCATTTAGCGAAAGTGTTCATGAAGGAAATTCATAGAATTCATGGATTTCCTAAAGTAATTGTAAGTGACTGAAATCCAAAATCCATAGGAAAATTTTGGAAAGAATTATGGAAAATGGGTGGAACAATACTAGCTATGAGCTCAACATATCATCCACAAGCAAATGGAGAAACATAAATATTAAACAAATTTTCATAATTTTGTCTACGTTGTTATTCTTCAGAAAAGCAATCTAAATGGGTGAAGTGGATTCCTACAACATAATGGTGGTATAATAAAACCTATCACATATCTAATAAGATGTCCCCATTACAAGTTATTTATGGATACACAACTCCTAGTATCTCATATGTTTTTTAGGATCATTCCAAAGTGGAGGTAGTAGATTTACATATGGAAAAGACTAAAAAAAAAATCACCATTCTTAAGGAAAACCTTCAAACGTCACGAAACAAGATGAAGTAGAAAGAAAATCAACACAAGAGTGAAAGACAATTTGAGGAGGATGATTGGGTATTTTTTAGACTACAACCTGTTGGCAGCCAATTCAATTTTTTCAATTTACCTTAAAGTTGCCTACACCTATGTCTCTTGAACTTCAAATTTCTGTCGCATTTTGCAAGAAGAAGACATTTTTATTTCATGCGACATTTGCTATTGGTTTCGATTTATTTTTTCACGACTGAAAGCGTGAAAACTCCCCATCGTTATTTGGACTGTCATGATCTGCTCATTGATATTCTGATTGGTACTTACCTTTGGTTTATTTTTCGAATTATGTCCATTTGCCTATTATCACTCTGATTGCGCCACTTGATTTTTATTTAATTGATAAGGCATTGAGCATGTTTATTGATGAATTTTACCTGATTATATAGGTCATGGTGAATTAAAAGTTTTTAGATGGTATGATCCTTATTACTATAAGCTCTTAACTTATCGATTCTATGAAATCTCATGTTGCAATGTTTATAAACTTTGATTAGGCAAAAGCACATGGGTCACTTATGAGTTTTGATGTCATATTGAATGGCAAGGTTTGATTATATACATGGCGCATTGGTGAAACATTTGGATTTCACTTGGTTTGAATTATACTATGGCACGTTGATATGATCATCCATCGCTCGGAATTCGGGTTGGCCGATTAGTATGTTTTAAATGATATGATGAGTGATTGAACAACATTGTGTTGTGCCATTAATGTTGTGAATGGTGGTGAACTAACCCACCACCTTCGCACGTGCATATTGATTTGCCTCCCCTTTGAACGCTTGCAGCTGTTAGCCATAACAATTTTTGCCTCTGTGTATTGTTGTGTTTAATCCGAACCCTACCATGCGCACGCACCATGGCTCCGGTCGTAAGGGCTGAACCCAATGGTTGCCAGGCATTGTTGATGTTTGATGGTGCTTACAGTGACCTTGAGGAATTTGGATGGCTCTCGTTCATATGAAAGTTTGATGGTTATAACCCTAGCGTGGCCCGACAATTTTCATTAACCTTTGATGGCTGCCGAGTCAAGGTTGGGGATGTGCAGTTGGAAATTGATGAGAAATTTCTCAGTCTAGCTACCAGTCTACCTGCAGTTGGACAGAGGTGGTCGAAAAATTGTAAAGTGGAATATGTCCCATGGACATTGCTCTTCCAGTCACGAAGGGTGAGTTCTTGTGACAAAGGTTTGCCTACAAATATGCTAAAGCAGTGCTGGCACGACTTGCTGATGGTAACCAAGAAGTTCATTACCTGCGAGGGCCGGTATGGTTTCATGTTCTTGTATCACCTTCGGCTACTGATGGTTTTCATGGGCTTTGAGATTAACATGCCTTACTACTTGCATAGGAGTCTGTTTAAAATGTCCAAAAGGTACAAATGAAACCAGGCCGATAGCAATCTATTTCATTTTGGGTTAATTAAAATGCGTGTGGTCTGTCATTTGGGATTACGTCGGGACTGTTGGAATGATTTTCTTCAATGCAATAAGTTTGAGGACTCGAACCCACCACAGGTTGATAAACCTGTGGTGAGCGAGAGCAAGTTAGTACCCCCTGTACCTTATAGTGCTCTGCTACCCATACTCCTACCCAAGCCACCTATTAACCTACCCAATTCTGTCACCACAGATGTGGAAAATGTTAAAGCCGTGGCTAAAAATCCCAAGACCAAACCTAATGCCAATTCTAAAGGCAAGAAGAACGCTCGATTAATATCTCACAAGGCAAGAAACAAACCTAAAATCCCTGTCAACCCTGACCCTGTCATGGTGAGTGAAGATTCTGACTCAGACATTGAACGCTGCCTAGCAAGCGAGTATCCCTATTCTGAAGGCTTGTGTGATAAACCCGCATACGATTTTGTGAAGAAACTACCACCTTGTTTGATAAACGATCCAAATTATCCCGGCATTAAAATGCCCTGTGAAATCCCTGGTGACTCGTCAAAACCCCCTCCTGTTCTATCTCAACCAGTAGCTCCACCATGTGATCAGTGTGGCATATGGTTAGAAAGGTATTACCTCGATGTGCCAATGCTGCAGTCCAGAATTCATGCTCTGGAGGATCAAGTTGCAAGGCTCTCTGGTCAAAAGGATAAGATGCCATCCACTGATAAGAAACAACGAACAACTGGTTCGATTTTATTTAAGAACGTGGAGTCGGCAACAACATTCGTTAATTCAAAATTGGCGTAGCTAGATCAACCTCACTGGTATGATTGTCACAAGTTTATATGACAAATTCATGAACTCTGTTTACATCGTGGAATTGCTCTGTCGCACAAACATACATTTTTGTATATAATTTGGTTTTGATAAATCTAATTTCATTATTGTTTAAGTTTGATTGGATTTGGTTTTGATTCGAGTGATCTCGAGATAGATTTGATTTGTTTTAAATTGGTTTCAATCGAATGCTCTGTTGATAATCGAAGTTGTTAATATTTTCTAAACATGGGATTTTTTTGGTATTCCAATTTTGAACATAGTCAATATCTTATTTCGAATTGGTTATATTCTATGCGATATTGTTGGCAATTATGGTTAACTGTTGTGATTGTATATTCTGTATTCTCTGACCAATTCGAATACCATTATGTTATTGCAAGATCAAATTGTGAATAGATATGAATCGTAGCTGTTACACCCAATCAAATCGATTTGGATTGTGTTTATCATATTGCAACAAATATACCGTTTGAATTTGATTTGAGGAATGAAATTAACTTGTATCCAGTCTCACAATTTGTTTCTATAAATAAACTCAGCCTCATTCGTTTTGATTATTCACCCAGTTTATATTATGGATTCTGTTGATTTTGTCACACTCTTGTTTGTTGACTGTGTGGTGATCAATAACGAGATTCGTTGGGTTTATACTCGTTGAGTATGATTTCGTTTGAATACAATCGAAACAGTTACCTATCTTTGCACTTGATTGAATCTATTGCTATGACTGTAATGCGTCAATGATGGTTATGATTGCTATTTGATCCTATCGGTTAGCTGTATGACACTCAACGAACGAAGTTTATGGCAAAGATTAGTGGATGCTGTTATGCATTTTACATTTTGACTATAATCGTAACAGTTTGATATTTGATTAACACAATATGAATTTTATGCACAGCCGTAACCAATCGATTGTGATTTTGTTCGATTATAACTATATTGATTTTGGATACGATGCGATTTACTTGTAATTGAATTTGGATATGAAACAGTGTGGTTATTATTTGACCCGATTTAATTGCAATTTAAAAACAGAGCATTCTTATCCTGTTTCGATTGCATCCTTTTCGATTTGATTTTATCTGAATGATAAATTTTCTTGAACCATTAGTAATTCGATTTTAATGTTTGTTAAAAAATAATTAAATTGGATTGTTTTAAAAATATTTTATTTAATTTCTATCTGATTCTATATGCTATTTTAGACTAGCTACAGAATCAGATGATTCTGTAGCTAAGTCTGTAGAATCAATTTTCTAGTGTTTTACTACTGAAATATCTTTCTAATTTGATACTTGTGCTCTATTGCAGGTAAATTGGAATTTTCAATTGAGTTGTTGAGAAGTTAGGGGATGTTTCAAAGATTTTACTTGCATTTTATTTTCTTAGTTTAGGAGATTTTGGGATATCTCCTAGATTATGTAAAACAATATAATATTATCCACAAGGAAGTTTTACCTTGTGAAGAAACCTATATATACTTATGATTTTTGTAATAATCATCATCCTCATTCGTGGGAGAACAAGGATATGGAGTTCTAATACAGACTGGAGCAGAATTGATGTTTTGTCACAGCTTTAGCTTCTCAATATATCAACATTTTGTTTCATGTTTTGTATATCACGTTGTTTATGGTTTATGACTACTTTAGCTATCTAAATCATGTGCAAATGATATAATTTTGATCACTGTTATCCATATTTTGTCTCTTCCAAATAGATAAAATACATAACAATTGTTAATTCAGTTTATGAATGACAGGTTTATCTTCTTCATAGATTGAATTGTTATATATAAGTTTTTGCATAACAGGTTTCCCTTATTGGAGGAATTTATAATCATAAGATTGTTATGATTTTATTTTATGTCTTGTTTGTCCTGTAAAACACTTCAAGGAGAAGCACAACCTATCATTTTCAAGAAGCTATCGAACCAATTCGGTGTGAGTTTCCTCCTCCGATCAGCTTAGAAGTCATCATACACAGGGCAGACTTAGAGCGTTTCCAGGTCAATTAGTCTGTTGTTTACTGTTTTCATTAAGTAGTTTAATTCATATATAAGTTTAATTAGATTTATATTAGATTGTTTAATTTCAGTAAATATATTAGATTTTTTAATTTCAGTTATGTTTATTTCTTTTTCATAAAATATAAAAATCAAAAAGAGATTCTTGGCTGTCTTAGGGAAGAAAATACATGAGTTTTACAGGTTTTAATTAAATCTGTAGACTGTTTATAATGTACATTTGTGAATAAGTAATATTGTAGCTGATAATTAGATAGTTGATTTGAGTTATTACAATAGTAATTAGTGGATTGTATATAATAGTTAGAATAGTTATATTTAGTTTTAGTTTAATTTTAGTTTGTTTTATTAGTTTTATTTAGTTTAGTTTGTTTAGATTACTTAGCTCAGATCAATTCTCTCTTTGGTTTTCATAGAAGACCTTAGAGTGGCCAACATAGCCGTTTAACTCGTCAGGGTGGTCCATTCCAAATGGCTTGGGTTATTTAGACAACCCCGGACCGGTTCCACTCTCCCAGTTGACGGACGGTCAATTTTGCCCGTCAACAAATGGCGCTAGAAGGAGGGACTGAACTTAATTAATGGCACGAGGCAGTCGCAAGACTCCTCCTCCACCTAATCGAACTTCTATAGTGACTAGAAGTCATTCACAAGATGATATCCCCCCTCAAACAACAACTACTTCAACCGAAGATCCGCAGATCACAGTTGAGCCAGCAACCCCTAATCCTATAGGTGGTGATCCCCAAGAGATCGTTCGTTAATCTCTTATCAAAACACATAGTGCTTTAGCTAGTCTTAGGCGACCACACCGCCCGTGGGGTCAACCTTTAGACTTCTCCGATATCAGAGAACAGTTAGGTGATATAGACCTCACTGTGAATCCTACAGGTCCAAACACAAATCCTGCTGCAGGAGGATCTGGGATACTTCATTCACCACCTCCTTCATCTCCTTCCTCTTCTGGAGGAGATTCCTCTTCTGACGAAGGTAATCCACCTTCTTAGCCTTCCACACCAAATTCCCCAATGGAAGATCAGAACAACCCTGCTAGACCCTGGTTGGAATAGGATGCTGTAGCTGTACCTGGAGACCAACACCCTTTACCTAAGCACCCAGAGAAATGGCTTCCTAAGTTTGATCCCGATTCAAAACAGATAGCCGAAGATCATATCAAAAAATTTATGTTAGCCATCAGACTCTGTAATGTTGAACAAGAAGATGTCGTCTGTAGGTTGTTCCCTTACACCTTTGAGGGTGATGCGTCCACTTGGTACTTTGCCCAACAACCTCATACTATAGTGTCTTGGGAAAAGTTTGAGTCATGCTTTTTGGAAAAATTCGGAGATGGAAAACCTCTGGAAGTTTTATTCATGGATCTTTCAAGCTTAAAGATGAACTCGAAAGAAAAAGTGAAAGATTTTAATCAAATATTTTTAACACTTAAGAATAGAATCCCTGCAGACTCTATGCCTGCTGAGAGCCTTGTAATAGCTTACTATACTAAAGCTCTACATCAAAGTATAGCTATTTGGGTGAAAAGATCTAAAAAGGCCACATTGTTAGAAGCCTTTGAAGAGGCTACTCAGATTGAAAAATATATACTCAGCCTTAAGGACTCTTCTAGCAACGAAACTGAAACTGTTGCTTCTTCCAAAAAGAAGATTGAAATTCTCCCCAGATTTACACAAAACTAAACACAACCTGAAAACTCTGATTTGGAAAATTTAACCAAAGTTGTACAAAAATTATCTAATCAAGTTATAGATTTAAAAAGGTCAACTAAAGAAGCCTCTTCGATTAAAGGACCCTACAAACCTCCTTTCCTAAAGCCTTTTCAAACCAACCAGCCTAATCCAAATACCGAAGGCTTGAGCCTAGAAATTTTGCAATGTGCTCTCCAGACAATTCTAGGAGCCCAAGATGACTTGATCCCTCCTGATATTCCTCAAGAGGAAGTCGAGCAGGAAATCATTCAAGAAGAAGAGTCTTCTCCAAATATTTTTGGACACCTCTCGGATAGCATCTTCCAAGCCAACTTCGAGACTGTTCACCCTTACAACACTAGGAGTAAAACATCAAACAAACCTCCTGCCGAGAACACTACAACTTTACCTCCAAAGCCATCTAAATCAGCAGAAATTATACAGAGTAATGTCAGTCCTAAATTAGATTATGATGTTGTTGAAGATCTTAAGAAATTAAGGGCTAACATTTCTATTTATGAGTTGTTGAAGTTTCCATTTTTGTTGCAAAAGATGTTTCAAAATATTTCAGAAAATGGAAAGAATGGTAATTCAAACAACAATAAGGTTGTGCAAAGCAAAGTGCCGCAGAAGACTTCCACTAAAAACAATCCTGATCCTCAAGATAAAGGAAGCCTTCCCGTAACTCTTGTAAATAATGTAAATAACAATGTAAATAATGTAAATAATTCAGATAAAGTAGTCTTAGAAACTGCGAGTAAAAAAACACAAGCTACCACTCTGAATACTCATAAGAATGTACCTCCTTTTCTTTTAACTTTCGAAATCTTCAACAAAAATGTGCATAATTGTATGGTTGACTCAGGAGCATCGTCCAATGTGATGCCTTGGTCAGTCTTCCAAAAGATTAACGCTGAAGTAGAACCCTCCTCTTTGAAAATCATACAACTTGATCGATCAAATGTTAAAGTTATAGGCGAACTAAAAAATGTATTGATTAGATTATCGTCTAACCCAAAGATTCATCAGGTTATTGATATAATTGTGGTGGATATTCCAGAAGTGTGGTCTATTTTTGAGCAGGGATTGGTCGGAGCAACTACAAGGTTACTTCGCAATGGACTGGTCTCACTTATGGCTTCCAGAAAATGGTAAGCCCAATAAGATCAGAGTGAATCGTGAGCATTACCTCAAGTTCACGGTCACAGATTTGAACGATCCTAATGAACCATACACACCTCCTGTTAATCCACTTGAAATCAAAGGGATGGACACCTACTTCGGAAATTTCATGGCTGAAGTTTCACCTATCAACAATCCAGAACAACAGTCTGAGATCCTAGCATGTACGCAACCAACAACTTCTATCCTACAGTCCTGTGAGCCCGATGGAGGTCAAATTTGGTCTTTATATTTTGACGGATCCAAGTCTAAAGAAGGAGTTGGTGCAGGCTGCATCATTATCGATCTAGCAGGTAAGAAGACGTTATTATCTTGTAGACTATAGTTTGAATGTACTAATAATATCGCAGAATATGAGGCTTTATCACAAGGTCTCAAAAAAGCCTTGGACATGCACATTCAAAATCTGACTGTATTCGGCGACTCTGAGATAGTGGTTAGATAGGTGAGAGATTCTATAAACTGTCTTTCCCCTCATCTCAAATGTTACCAGTCTGAGGTATGGAGTTTAATGAACAAATTTTCTTCTTTTAATATAAATTCCATTCCTAGATCGAATAATGCTGAAGCAGATCTATAGCTAATGTTGCCTCTAAACTTCTTCCTGCAGACGGCCTATCCCCGAACTCATTCTCTGTGGAGCTATTGTTTCGACCATCTGTTCCTGACAATATCACAAACTGGAGAGTATTTGATGATGATCAACAGATCATTAACTTTTTGCACTTGGAAGAAACCTTTCAAGGCGCAGTGATAGATGAACAAACGCATGATGACAATTTGCATGACTTTACGGTAATACCTAATCCGAAATCTCCTGAAGCTCTATCGGACATGGTAAGTTTTATACCCAAATCTGTTGTTAGACTAGAAAAGTTTTATGATTTTGAAGATAAATTTAAAAAGATGGTCAATTGCAAAACCAACAGTTCCTCATTATCTTATGAAAAAGTCAATTTAGGGACTAGTGAAAATCCTCAGTGTATCAACTTAGGCTTGGGATGTTCTAGACAAGAAAAAGCTACTTTTGTTAAATTATTCAAAGAGTTCAAGGACATCTTTGCATGGACTTACGATCATCTTAAGACGTTTGATCCTAATATTATACAGCATGTCATCCCGATGAAGCCCCAAACCTTACCCTTCCAACAGAAACTGAGGAAAATGCATCCTAAGCTAGAACTGACTGTACAAAAAGAATTGAATAAAATCCTAAGTGCTAAAATAAATTTTCCTGTTAGACACACTTAATGGGTATCCAACCTCGTCCCAGTGCGGAAGAAAAACGGGGAAATTCAACTCTGTGTCAATTTCCGCAACCTCAACAAAGCGTCTGACAAAGATAATTATCATGTCCCTCCCATGGAACAGATCTTGCAACAAGTATCTGGTTCTGAGAGGCTGTCCTTACTAGATGGTTTCTCTGGATACAACCAGGTCTTGATGTCTCCTCCAGACCAACTAAAAACTACCTTTCGTACCCTGTGGGGCACTTATGCTTATTGCAAAATTCCCTTTGGATTGATTAATGTCGGTGCTACATTTTAGAGAGCAATGGACATTGCTTTCAGAGGCTTAATCAATCATTATGTAGTAGTCTACTTAGAGGATGTGACTGTTTATTCTAAAAACAAAGATGATCATCTAACTCACTTACGAGTCGTTCTGCTAGGATGTCGTAAATACGGTATCTCCTTGAACCCCAAGAAGTCCATCTTTGCAGTAGAACAGGGTAAACTACTAGGATTCATTGTGTCTAGTGATGGAATGATTATTGACCCTGAGAGGACCCAAGTCATCGCTAAACTTCCCCCACCTACCTCCAAAAAATCCATGCAGTCTTTCCTAGGCTAGATTAATTTCGTGAGAAGATTTGTCCTCAGTTTCTTCGAAATGGTCAGGCCTCTCCAGAACTTGATTAAGAAAGACACCCAATATCACTGGGGACCCATTGAAAACCAAGCTTTTAATGATATAAAGAAGGCCATAATTGACGCTACGTCTCTCATGAGCCCTGATTTCTCTCAAGACTTTACACTCTACACTTTTGCCTCTGATCGTTCCTATGCCGCGGTCCTAACTCAGAAGAATTCCAAAAACAACGAAGTACCTATCGCCTTTATGAGCTCTTCTTTCAAAGGTGCTGAACTTAAATACCCAGCGGTTGATCAGCAAGCCTACGCTGTCTTCAAGGCAGTTAAGCATTTCCGGTCATATCTTTTGAAGTCAAGGACGAAGGTCAATGTCCCTTACCTTGCCGTAAGGAACTTGTTGGTGCAAAAGGAGTTAGCAGAGAAAAGAGCCAACTGGGTCACCTCCTTACAGGAGTATGACTTAGAGATCACCCTAGCACAGATTGTGAGAGGCCAAGGATTGTGTAAGTTGGTTGTTGATTTAGAAACCAAACAGCAAGAAGATAGTGATACGTCAGACCTAGAACAATGCGATCAGAATTTGATTTGTTGCACACAAAGCCTCGTAAGTCCTTGGTACGACGATATTAGATTTTATCTTGAACATGGATCAACACCCCATCACCTTGACCCCGCCAAAAGAAGAGTTTTGATACTAAAGTCTGCCTCCTTTCACCTAGTTAATGGTATACTGTTTCGTCAGAATTTCGACGGTGTACTGATGCGTTGTCTTGAAAAGGACGAAGCAGAAAGAGTCTTGCTTGAGTTGCATGCAGGAGAAGCTGGTGGTCACATCGGTGGCGACACCACTACTCATAAGGTTTTAAGAGCCGGTTACTACTGGCCCACGCTTTTTAGGGACGCCCATGCCTTGTGTCGTAAATGTATCATTTGTCAGAAAGCATCAGGGAGATTGCAGAAACCAGCCTTCCCCTTGCACCCCGTCACAGTCGATTCTCCTTTCCAACAATGGGGCCTTGATATCATAGGTCCTATTAACCCTCCATCCTCACAAAAACACAATTATATTGTGACAACCACTGATTACTTTACTTGATGGTCTGAAGCCGCCGCGCTAAGAACTGTTAACACAAGTCAGGTGATTGCTTTTATAAACTCGAATATCATCACCCGTTTTGGCATCCCTGATTGTATAGTCTTTGATAATGCTTCATACTTTTCTTATCTAGAGATGAGTGAGTTTGCCTTAGAGAAAGGAATAAAGCTGAATTATTCTGATAGTTACTACCCCCAGGGCAATGACTTAGCAGAATCAACAAACAAGAACTTGATCAAACTTATCAAGAGAACCGTGGCTGAAAATCACAAGAATTGGCACAACGCACTGCTGAATGCACTATGGGATGATAGGGTAACACCCAAAGCTGATATAGGTAACTCCCCCTTTTTTCTTGTTTATGGAAGAGAAGCCATTCTACCACCTCACATTCTTCTTCCTTCGCTCCAATTGTCACAAAAAGTTCAAGAAGAAGATTTTCCCCCTTTAGAAATCCGTATTAACACTTTGATGAAGTTAGAAGAAGTAAGAACCCAAGCTAAGCGTAAACTAGACCAACATCAACAACTGATTAAAAGCTGGTTCGATTCTAACTCTTCTTCTGATAGGAATTTTGAAGTAGGTGATCTCGTCTTAAAGTGGGACAAACCACACGAAGGAAAGGGTGAGCATACCAAGTTTCAAAATTTGTGGCTTGGACCATTTTTGATTGCTGAAAAGTTGGGTACTAGTTCCTTTCGATTGCAGAATCTTGAAGGGTAGCTTGACACCTATCCGGTAAATGGCCAAGCCCTGAAAAGATACTTTGCTTGATTACTACCCTTGTATATTATGTAAATATTTCTTTAGTTTGCATCTTTTGTTTTCTTCCTGTTTTGATTTTGATTTGGATTGATTAATTTTTTGGTCTTTTTGAAAGATATGCATGCCTGTGTACTAAGCAATTCAGATTCAGATCATGGGAAAATTTCTTCGCTGAAATAACTTCTGAAAGATTGCACAAACATCAATGATATATTTATAAAAATGATATTTATGTTGGAAAATTTTGTTGTTTGAAAGAAGTTTACAAATTTCAATCTCTGAGCAAAGTTTGTCATGATCATCTATTATCTTTTTACGCTGTCCCTTTTTCCGTAAAGAAATGACTCAAAAGGATGTCTCCTTGTCATAGCAAGTTGTTTTAGAAATAAAACATTTCTGGAGTTGAATAAAGGACAGTATATAAAAAAATCTGATGAGGTCTAAAAATATATATATATATATATGGAAAAAAATATCAAGATTTTTCAGCGTCACCCCGCTCAGCTATCCATAAAAGAAAAACAAAATAAAAATGTCAATAAGAGCTATGGGAAGTGTTTGTAAACCCGCCGGGATACTGAACAGGTCCGTTGGCAGCGGGTAAATGCAAGCATGGCGCCAACACAACTTCGTCGGGGTACTGAATAGGCCCGCTGGCAACGAAGCAATGTTGGGTAAATGAAAATCTGTAAAAATTATAAGAAACCTCTTTTAAGTCCTTTATTCTGATCTAGAACTTCTTGACAGGATACAGACGTCCGAGTGGGTTAAATGGCAACCCTGTCGAGGCTATGGACGCCTGCTGGCAGCAGTGGCCATGCCAACAGTATTGAAGATTTTATCATTAATATCGTGACTTGCTGGTCTTAAGACTGTTATTGGTTTTCGTCTTTTAAAACATCGCTGGAAAAGATAGTAAATGATGATGTTTGTACGATTTTCTGATGGTTGTTTTTGAGTTGAATTTTTTCTTTGTCGTCCTAATCTGAATTTGTTTCTTTCGACAGAGATAACTGCTTCTCCCAGTGTGTCGCCATTGTTGGAAGCCAATTCAATTTTTTCAATTGCCCTTAAAGCTGCCTACACCTATGTCTCTTGAACTTCAAATTTCTCTCGCAGTTTGCAAATAGAAGACATTTTTATTTCATGCGACATTTGCAATTGGTTTCGATTTATTTTTTCACGACTGAAAGCGTGAAAACTCCCCATCGTTATTTGGACTGTCATGATCTACTCATTGATATTCTGATTGGTACTTACCTTTGGTTTATTTTTCGAATTATGTCCATTTGCCTATTATCACTCTGATTGCGCCACTTGATTTTTATTTAATTGATAAGGCATTGAGCATGTTGATTGATGAATTATACTTGATTATATAGGGGTCAT
>ML784515.1:334802-361363 GCA_009831015.1 Picea engelmannii
TGTTTCATGTTTTGTATATCACTTTGTTTATGGTTTATGACTACTTTAGCTATCTAAATCATGTGCAAATGATATAATTTTGATCACTGTTATCCATATCTTGTCTCTTCCAAATAGATAAAAGACATAACAATTGTTAATTCTGTTTATGAATGACAGGTTTATCTTCTTCATAGATTGAATTGTTATATATAAGTTTTTGCATAACATGTTTCCCTTATTGCAGGAATTTATAATCATAAGATTGTTATGATTTTCTTTTATGACTTGTTTGTCCTGTAAAACACTTCAAGGAGCAGCACAACCTATCGTTTTCAAGAAGCTATCGAACCAATTCGGTGCGTGTTTCCTCCTCCGATCAACTTAGAATTCATCATACACAGGGCAGACTTGGAGCGTTTCCAGGTCAATTAGTCTGTTGTTTACTGTTTTCATTAAGTAGTTTAATTCAGATATAAGTTTAATTAGATTTATATTAGATTGTTTAATTTCAGTAAATATATTAGATTGTTTAATTTCAATTATGTTTATTTCTTTTTCATAAAATATAAAAATCAAAAAGAGATTCTTGGCTGTCTTAGTGCAGAAAATACATGAGTTTTGCAGGTTTTAATTAAATATGTAGACTGTTTATAATGTACATTTGTGAATAAGTAATATTGCAGCTGATAATTAGATAGTTGATTTGAGTTATTACAATAGTAATTAGTGGATTGTATATAATAGTTAGAATAGTTATATTTGGTTTTAGTTTAATTTTAGTTTGTTTTATTAGTTTTATTTAGTTTAGTTTGTTTAGATTACTTAGCTCAGATCAATTCTCTCTTTGGTTTTCATAGAAGACCTTAGAGTGGCCAACAAAGCCGTTAAACTCGTCAGGGTGGTCCATTCCAAACGGCTTGGGTTATTTAGACAACCTCGGACCGGTTCCACTCTCCCAGTTGACGGACGATCAATTTCGCCCGTCAACACAACCTTATAAGAAATCTACTCTCAAACAAAAGAAGAATCAGAAATTTATCCAAATTTTTATGGACTCGAAAAGATTATTCACAAGATTGGGAAAGTGGCTTAGAAGTTAGATTTTCCTTCTTCTCGCATTCATAAGGTTTTCCGTGTATCTTGCTTTAAAAAAAAATGGCATAAACTATGCTAGTGCAAACAAAACTTTCATAATTAGGTGAATAAGGGAAGTTGATTCATGAACCGAAAAAAGTTATAAATATGAATTCTATATCTCTGCAAAATAGAACCATTATGGAGTATCTATTCAAGTGGAATAATATACCTCTAGAATAAACTACTTGTGAAAATGATCAGATCATAAAGAAACACCTTCAATTACAAGCTTTGAGGAAAAATATTTTTTAAAAAGAGAGCGTCTAGGTTAAGGCCAAAAAAATTCATTTATTATTAGTTTATTAGTTATTATTAGGTCATGTGGTAGGTTACATCATGCTCACTTTATCGCCTATTTATAATAAAGGTGAATCAATTGACAAGCATCTCATCTTGTCTTGTAAACTGTATATGTTCTAAAAGGATGTTTCCCCCCCTTTACATGGACTATAGTCATTGAATTTTTATCACTTTTAAGGAGTTGGATCATAACGTGGTATTTTCTTTATGATAAAGTGCACCATTCATGGTGTGTATTATTTATTAAAGGCTTAGTGATGATTTTACCACATTTGTTTTGCAAACGTAAATTAATTTCATTTTTTGATAAATACAAAATGGTTATATATGTGTGTTTTTTATAATTTAAATTTATTTAATATTTATATATGTGCCTAAAAATAATTTTATGTGAATCGGAGATAATGATGATGATAATAGGAGAAGGAGAATCAACAACAAATATTTGTAATAAATTTTACAGAGGTTTTTCTTTGCGAAGGAAAAAATGGATCTCACTCTACGGTGCCTCTGATAATTTAGCACAAATAATCGATCATCTACCATAACCTAAACACTTTGTCTTGCATATCCTCCTCCGTGGGCCACTTGAATTTCTTCAAGATATCATCTTCGTCATTCCTATAGGCATAATTACTAACATCAATTTGTTTGTGAATTATCTCATACCTAGACCTACTCCTCTTCTCCTCAAGGGCCTTATCGAATATATATTCGACATCGAAGAGGAATTTTGAAGACCCAATGTATATGTTGCCATCACCCTTACTAGAGACACAAAGAAAATGAATTTTATTCCCTTCTAAGTCTTTCATCTTGGCCCGCACCGTGGCATAATTAAGACCACCAAGCTCTACAATATGAGATTCCTAGTGCCCCTTTTTCCTAATTAAAAATAAAGGAACCCTAGTGGATTTCATAATTATGATACTCTTCCAACCTCAAGAATGACCTAAGGCCCATATTCCATATTTAAATATAATTTAAGAAGAACATTTGAAAAAAAGATTAATGATCCATAAGATTCACCTGCATACCTTATCACTGCATATTAAGCATTGTCTTGGACTTGACGTGCTCCTCCATAAGATCTTAACTAGTGTATTTTGTTAATGTTTTTGGTTGCATAGGACATGTACTTCCTCATTGGCATGTTTCTAGCATGTAGAAGTCATCAAAAAATCTTCTACTCTTGAGTTTACTTTAGTTAAAAGGAATTAATTAAAGTAAAATTGTATTTATTAGTGAATTGAGTTATTTAAGAAACATGCATAACATGTAACATGTAATATAAATATTAAGTGTGAGAAGTAGTCTCAACCATATATCAATTTGAATATTATAAATAGATTGCAACTCATGATTATAAAAGAAAGTTTAGGAGGAGGAAAACACTTTTGATAGGAGATCAAAGTCAAAGACTTTTTCAAGAGGTCGAGGTCGAGAGACCTTGGTGAGAGACCAAGTTGAAGATATTTGGTGAGATTCCAATATCGAGAGACTCTTGGTGAGATTGCAAGAGAAATGGACCTTTGGTGAGATTCCAAGGTTGAGGATCTTTGGTGAGATTCCAAGACCAGGATATTTGGTGAGATGTCAAGATCGAAGATAGCAAAGAAGGACTTTCACTTACACTAGAGTGAGGAGATCTAATAGGTTGGGAGAAGAGATTTAATCCAAGTGTTGATGTAGAGAGGGATGGATGAAAAATTATTGTGATTCATTATCTTGGATAGGTGGAGAAGGAATTCCATCTAGAGGTCATACAGGTCAAGGAGGAGAGAGAGTAGAAGCAACCACAAGTGGGTTTCAAAGGACAGAGACTAGAGGGAGGAAGAGTGTCAAATAAGTGTTCGTACGATATTTTCGTACACATCATAGGGTCACAGTGGATATAGTCAAAGATATCCATAGGAAACAGTGGAGACATTTGTGTATTTACGAGGGTCACAGAAAGACAAGTCACAAATTCGTTTGGAAACATCTTGGTACAAGGTCGTACAACAACAAAGGAATTTCTAGGTTTGTCTACATTGTATAGTTCTCTTAGTGGATCATTATCCCTGTTACAGGATAATTTATTTAACCTTAGTAAAATCATCATTGGTTTTGTTTTCCCTCTTGGGTTTTTCCATGGTTTTACTCAAGAATATTATTGTTCTTATGTGCCTAATTTGGTTTCCTTGTTTATGCTTATGCTGCATGTTTAGTTGATTACTCAACTGTGATTTTAGTAGATAAAGTGATTTTATTTTTGAGATATTATCGAGTGTTTAGTAGAGTGGTAATATATCAACATGGTATTAGTGTTTACCAAGGTTTGAGTCTACTCAGGAATATTTCAACATGGTAACAGAGAAAGGTTTCTCTATGAGTAAAACAAGTGCACATGGTATCGACATATCTATGAGATTTGAGTGACCACAGTAGAGATCAAGTTCAAATATAGGGTTGGAGAAACAAATCTATGGTATTAGGAATGCCAAAGTGGGTGCTTGAAGGACTAAGAACAGAGACAATTTATTTTGCAGCAAATCAATCAAATTTGCAGGAGATATTAGCATATATATAAACCATCAGGCACGAATCCAAGGATTTATTTTTGGGAAACATCAAGTCCAAGAATTTGAAGGAGAGAGGGAGCACATGGGATCAGAGAAACAATTTTTCTCATGTGCTCGAGTCATCTACTTTGGAGAAAATATGGACTTTTTCTCAAGTGATTGAGCCATGAAGGACAATGACTCAAAGGGATATCATATGGGTGAATAAGGAAGTTCATCCAAAGATCGTAGGATGACATATTTATTGGAGTTAGTAACTCACAAATAGAGAAAAGAAGGATTTTGTCTCAAGGAAATATCACAAAGGGGTGAAGAAGGAAATTCACATAGAGATATAATTAGTCTAAAGGAGAAGATAAGTTGTAGGAGAAGCCAAAATAATTCCATGAGTAGAAGATAGATCTTGTGGCAAAGAAATATTTAGGCAGTAGAGGAATTGCAAGTACATGATCCTATACAAGAAACAAAGGTGATTGGTTGTAGGTGTTGGATATTTCTTAGTTTACAAAAGACACAGACACAATGAGTGAGTAATATCTCATTGAGTGGATGGAGAAGGAATTTCATTCATTTTTGTAGAGAAGGTTTCAAGGAAAGGAGAAAAGGGGTAGCAAGGGAGATAGTAGTCAACCAATAAGATCGAAGGACTGATATTTAATTTTGTAGGGATTGGATACCTTCTATTTTCTTTTCCTCAGGTGAACCATTATCCCAGGATGGGAGTCTTTAAAAGGATCTAAGGGAATCTTCGATCAATTTGAGTGGAAAAGAATAGGGAGAAGGTAGCTCTGAAGGTTGAGCATCTCAGAGGGATTCAACCTTCAGGCTCAGTTGGGAAGGAGAAGCCTTCCAATTAGTTCAATAAGGATTCATAGTACGAGATGACTAGGCAGGATGCTATGGAGCAGGAGACTTTTAGGAACATATTTAGAGGCAATGCGTCTTCAGATACAGGTCGTACCATCATGGAAGAGATAACTTCTGATCCAGATTATTTTCGACACAAAATGAGAACAGAGATATAATAAATCAATGTACAAATATATCTGAGATATTCAATAATATAACATAAATGTATCAGATATCCAAACATAAACACAGAGATATAGTAATACACAATTTTCTATTAATGATAGAAAATGTACAAAGACTGTAAAAATACAGAGTGAAAGACTCACTAGAATGTTGGAAGATTATCTCTAAGAAGATATGTGTCCTCTACTCGTATTCACAAAAATATGATTTTACAATGAGGCTCCAAAGACATTTTTATCATAAAAAAAATCCAAAACCCTAACCCCAAAAGATGAAAATCCAACAGTCTTGTGGACCTCATTTTGGGTAGTTTGATGTATCAACTTCCTAGGCGTGTAACTTTGGCATACCATATCCGTTTGGGGTGCATGATAGCTCATTGGAACAGTATCATCAAGGATATTAATTTTGGGGGATCAATTAGAGCCTTCAACTATTATCGAGAAGATTGATCCTGAAAAACCTTCATTTCGGCCCTCAAAATGGCACCGGAAGTTAAAAACTGTTAAAAATAGTAAATTACCAAAATAACCAGAAAATGGTTTTGAGCCAGTTGGAAAAGGTGGGTGGCCACAAATATCAACCTAGATCAATCCTCCCTCCTTAGGAAGAAATGGTATCCATTGTGTTGAGTTCCCAGGGGAGAGGGTAAAGCATTTGTTGAATCTGCATCTTGATGAGTTTCTTTCCTTGTTGGAGAAGTTGCATTGCTTAGCTTATTGAAGGTTTTCACAAGCCTGTGGATGGAAGGGTTGGAACTTTTGAACCAGTCTGGCTACATGAGATGCTTGTGTGCAGAAGGAATATTTTTGCTTTGTTGCAATCTTGTCAACCTGCTTCTCTTGGATAGAAGGTTTGGTCCAAGACTGGAGTGGTTGCATTATCCTTATGTTCACCTTTTGAACAGATTGTGGAGAAGATGGATTTTGTTGTATGAGATACTACCTTGCGGCATTTTTTAGATGGGATAGTAGTTGGAACTACCTCTGGTATTCTGTAGAGATGACCCCCCAAAGTAACAATGACACTATGGGGTCGAGACTCATAAAGAACATGGCGCTTCCACATATATGGTTGGCTCAAGAGAACATCACAGACATCAAGTGGGGAAACATCACATAATACCTCATCCTTGAAGGGCAGGATTCTGTATGAAAATTGACACTGGTGGATGAAACAAATATATCATCCCTGGAAAAGCAACTCGATGTTGTATGGTTGCAGGTGTGGTGTTGTCGACAATCCCAACTGTTTGATGACCACTGCTGAGATGATGTTCTTCTGGCTTCCACTATCAACAATAAAATGTAGCGAGGTCCCCTTCAACCACATCTGTGAATGAAAAAGGTTCTCCCCCTCTTCATGATATGTTGGTTTTTCTGGTTGAATTTTTGCGGTCACCATAATAGCAGTGGGGTATGCGTCGATGATCTGTCTTTTACCATTATTTTCAGAATCAGGATCCGAATCAGGGTTTTATTCCTTCTCTTTGATCTCATCCACCAACGACTATTTTGATCGACATTCATCGGTGTTGTGCCAGGGGATTTTGTGGAAATCGCACCATTTTCCATTATGCTTCTTCGACTTCCCGTGACTCTTGTTTTCCTATGTCTTAGGATGGTTTTTAGGAAGATGTTTGCTAGGGCCATCTTTCTCATACTTTGGTTGTTGTATATTTTCATATCCAAACTCCTGTTTGTTCCGGTGCCTAAATTTCTACTTCATTTTAAGAACATATCGATATGCAACACTGGGTGATGAGATATCCAGAAAATCCATTTCAGTTTGGATGTATCTTTGTAGAGCCCCGCTGTATCTCAGAACCAAATTTTTCTCAAAGTATTTGATACCCAGCATGGTGTGCACGGTATGAAAGGTATTGGTGAACTACTACACTTCTTGGCCCCTCTCTTGTCGCAGTGTGGTCCATCTCATGTATTGGTCTTCATAGTTTCCAACGGGGCAATATTGTTCCTTGACTGCATCCACAAAAAAATCCAAAGTGGGATTTGCCCCATTTATTCCAGACTCCTCTTTGGAAATTTTCTCCCAGTAAGTTTCCCACTGATGTTTTACATGGGGGAGAGACTTAAGGAGTGTGAAGGTGATCTTTTCCCTATTAGAAAAATGGTGAACAAAGAAATAACCTTCTAGTAGATTTAACCATTTGTCTAGAGCATCCGCATCTATCTAACCTTCAAATACGAGAATATAAAAATTAACATGTACCTTGAAAGGCAAGGTGCCTCAAAAGTGGACACTTGATGAAGACGCACATGTTTTTATTGGCATGCATTGAAGGATGTGGGAACAATTCTCCATCATTTCGTCCCTCTGTCATTTGAGAGCTTGCTCCAGAAACATATTAATAAAATATTTTTCTCGATCATTTTTATTTTCTTCTGCCATGGAGGGTTTCTTGTGCGTACAAGAGTGATTTTCCCCAAGAGAGACAATATCGAGACCCAAATTTCTATAGTCGGACCTCGTCAAGGACATGCACTGAAAAACGATCAAGAGCAACTTGCTCTAATACCACTGATACAGATTATTTTGGGCACACAATGAGAGGAGAGATATAATAAATAAATTTACAGAGATATCTCATATATTCAATAATATAACAGAAATGTATCAGAGATGAAAACATAAACACAAAGATACAGTGATACACAATTTTCTATTAATGAGCAAAAATGTACAAAGTCTGTAAAAATACAGAGTAAAAGACTCACTAGAATGGTGGCATCTTATCTCTGAGAAGAGATGTGTCTGCTATTCGCAATCACAAGAAGATGATTTTACAATGAGGATCCAAAGGCATTTTTATCATAAAGAAAATCCAAAACCCTAACCCTGGAAGATGAAAAGGCAACAATTTTGTGGACCCTGTTTTGGGTAGTTTGGTGTATCAACTTCTTGGGGGTGTAACTTTGACATAGCATCTCCGTTTGGAGTGCACGATAGATCGTTGGAAAGGTATCGTTGAGGAGATTCATTTTGTGGGAAAAATCAGAGCCTTCAACTCTCATTGAGAATATCTCTTAAGAAAAACCTTTATTTAGGACCTCAAAATGGCCCCAGAAATTAAAAATCGATAAAAATAGTAAATTACCAAAATTACCAGAAAATTGTTTTGAGCCAGTTTGAAAAGGTGGGTGGCCATCGATATCCACTTGGATCAACTTCCATGCTATAGTTAGAATCCAAACAGGTATATCATAGAGTAGGCATGGTATCATATCTGGTAGCGAATATTGGGCCAACTCCAAGTGGGAGAACTACCTTCTTCACTAAGAGGGGGTATTGATGTTTGTGGTAGCATCAAATTCGAACTTCAACATTGGCATGTGTCTACCTTGTGAAAGTAATAAAAAAATCTTCTAGTCTTGAGTTTTCTTTAGTTAAAAGGAGTTAATTAAAGTTAGATTGTATTTATTAATGAATTGAGTTATTTAAGGAAAATGCATAGAATGCAACATGTAATCTAAATCTTAAGTGAGTGTGAGAAGTAATATCAACCATAGATCACTTTGAATATTATAAATAGATTGTAACTCATGATTACAAAATAAAGGTTAGGAGAAGGAGGAAGACACTTTTGATAGGAGATCAAATTCAGAGACTTTTGATGAGAGGTCGAGGTCAAGAGACCAAGGTGAAGATATTTGGTGAGATGCCAAGATCGGGAGAATCTTGGTGAGATTCCAAGACAAAGGGACCTTTGGTGAGATGCCAAGGTTGAGGATGTTTGGTGAGACTCCAAGATCAAAGATAGAAATGGAATTTTTATTACACTAGAGTGAGAAGATGTCATAGGTTGCGTGAAGATATTTCATCCAAGTGTTGATGAAAAGAGGGTTGGATCATGAAGAACCATGATTCAATATCTTGGATAGGTGGAGAAGGACTTCCATATAGAGTTCATGTAACATCCTGATTCTAACCCTTATAAACCATAATGTATTATGTAAATATGAATTAGGCTGGTGTGCCGGTAAAGTTGAAAATGCGTCACAATGCCTAGGAAATGTAACACTTCCTATACATTAATAAAATACACCGTTGGATACAAGAACGACAAGGACAAAAGAGATAGGGGGATATGATTCCATGAGAGAGGGGGCTTGAGGGGATACATCTTGTTATTATTATCTTATTTACCCATAATTGATTTTATGGAGAAGACGTGGTTACATGAGCTTCTTGGGAGGGAGGCCATATGGCTCTTGTCTTCATGTAATTATTTAAACATCCCTCGGGGGATGTTTTGGGGTAGTTCTTCCCTTGGTTTGTCCTCTTCTCACAGGTTCACTCGTTCTTATTCCTCTTCACTCACTAATGCTAGTTCGTGTGCTCTTGGGATGAGCATGAAAATGAATGGCAAGAAGAGGAGAGCCATCATTGAATGGATGGAATGATTTACTGATCATTCCTAGAGGGAATGGATACTTGTGTGCATGAAATTGATGGAAGTTCAGATGGAAATATCCACAACTGAGAGTCCTTGGAATTTCCAGTAGGGATATTTCCTGAATAGTAGCATTGGAGCCCTGGAGAGAAATGGAACAACCTCAGGGACTACATGGCAGAGAAAGGTTTTCATTTCTTGGGGTTGTGCAGGCTGAGGGGGAAAGAGAGACAAAAATTAGGATTGTTGTGAGGTTGGGAAACATGAGAGCTACTTAGCCAACTATTGTGTATTTAGACTTGGCCTAGGACACGTTCTTGTGGATTCATATCCCTGGCTCGGGGGTGACCTGCTGTTGAGAGTAAATGAACAACAACGTCTATGGTTGGGAGGAACGTTTTTGGTCTGCAAAGATAAGTGCTCTCTGTGTTTTATGTTTAATGTATTCTGTTGTGTATTTAATTATCTCTGAGATATGTATTCTAATGTTCATGTCTACTCGTTATTTTTTGTGCATGGCACGTTGTTTATCTCTTTTATGCTGTGACATGGATCTTTTCTTATGCATGTGGTGTCCATTCTTCTAACATTGTTGATAATTCCTTTGTTTTCGAATTAGAGATCAGAGAATTGAGTCTTGGGACTGCAACATGCCTAGTCTATGGGTGGTTGGGTGTGTTGCAGCCTATTTAAGTGGCGTAGACTGACCTTTGGGTGGTCGAGTATGTTACAGATTGGTATCAGAGCTTCTAGTTGAAACATCAGCCCAGTATGGGCTGGGTCTTTTGGTCAGAGTCTCATGGTTGAGATCAAATTATGACTGTGAAGTTGAAGAGCTCAGGAAGAATTTTGTTGTAGAATCTATGCAAGATTTAGATCGTTAGAGATCAGTTGTAATGGGTTCAAAGGATCGTGACCGTCCCGCTTCGAATTCAGGAGTGATCGCCACTGTAGGATCAAGAGAGATATGAGATCATTGGATTAGAGGACAGGTGAAAAAGGGTCATCTGATGTAAAGGAAGCAAGGGTTAAGTTCACAACCGTTGGATCCAATGGGAGAGAGAGATCAAAAGACAAGAGGCATTGCGGGGAACCAAGTTGCTCGGGAGATAATTTCCCAAGGTGGTCCCACAATCCAAACCACGGTTTCACCAAGGCGTTTCATGTCAGCATCAGGAGAATTGTGGGGCGAAAAGAAGGTTACTCCAAACCGCTGATGCATTCCCCTACAAATTGAAAGGCATGCAGGGATGTGACATGTTAGTACTCGAGCGACGAAACTTCAAAGAGAATAAGTAGATGGGGACCATCGATCTGTAGGAGGAAACACGTCAACCGATCGTTTTCTCCGAGTGAAAGCACTCTGGGAAAAGGTGAGCAAGGATAAGTTGAGAATTGAGATTTCCAAAATATAGAGATCCGAAGTGAATTGCAACTGTCTGATCCAGGAGGAAAGACAGTAGAAATCCATGCACTTCGAGGAAAATAAAAGGTTGAGAGTTGATTTATTCGAAGTACGAAGACCTAAAAAAATCATAGCTGTCAATATGTGGGAAACACATGTCAGTAGATCACGAGATTCAGATAAAAAGATTTAAGAAAAAAGTTGAAGTTTGAGTTTTTTGAAGTTCGAAGGCCTAAAGGAATTGTAGCCATTGATCCTTGCAGTGGTAACTTTCGAAGTCCCAAAATCCAGTGTTAATATGGGTTGTTCGATAAGGGAGACACATGGTGACAGTTTGGATAGTTTGAGAAATCAATGTTCGGGATAATTGGAAGTGTTCTAATGTGGAAACTCTCGAAGTCTCGAAGCCTGAAGAGCCGAAATAATGGGGCACGATGACGTCACCAAGAGGTGATGTGGACCTCATAATTTCTGAAGTGACGTGGCTTGCGGACCTCATGGGGGATGACGTGGACACATGGGATGTGCACCATGTGTCAGTAAGTTTTGAGCATGCAGATGATTTAAATGTCAGATAGGACATGACATGTGTCACCTGCCTCATTGGACCATGTGTCTTCTTACAGTATTTTGCTACGTGGCAATGGATCGTGGACTCTGGAGAAATTACTTCGAGAGTTTTCAGTTGAGAGTTGAAACTCGCAAAGCCCGGAGAGCTAGAGACCCAAAGTAAATTTCGACTATTGGATCATCCAAAGTAGACCTAAACCATTAGATAAGGAGAACAAGTGGCGTGAAGTTGTGGATTTCGGGTAAGGACCCAAAGTAAACGTCGACTATCGGATCGTCTGAAGTAGACATGAACCGTCAGATCAGGAGAACATGTGGTGTGAAGCTGTGGATTCCTGTTAAGGACCCAAATTAAATGTCGATTGTCGGATTATACGAAGTAATTCTCCACCATCCAATTCAAAAGGATGCATGGCAAAATCCCATGTATCTCTAGGGAAGTAAAGTTTGAGATTTGAGAATTCTGAAGTCCAAAATTCTGAAATGACCACAACCGTTGATCTAGGAGAGGTAAATCTAAACTATTGGTTCCCAAGAGGTAGATCTCGGTCATCTGTTTAGAAGAACCTTCAAGATCATGAGTTCAGCGATCACCTCGCATTGCGGGGATGGGAGGTGCTTGGGCTTTATGAAGTCGAGGGCGAGCTGCAATTGAGACCATGGTTTGGAAAAAGGAAACATGGTGACTCGAGGTGAATTGTGGGGAGAAAAGTAGTTTTGTTCCAAACCACCTTTGAGCATGGCGCAATTGCACATCTGTGTGATGTCACCGCCTAAGGTCACATCTAAGGAGGGGGCAAGAGAAAAAGGATCTAGCGCCAACCCTGAGATTTTTTGCAAGGTCAAAGGAAACGGTCACGGGGGCCATCGGACCTGTGCAAGAAAGCAAAAAGGGCCTATGTTTAGATACATAATGAAACCATCAAGGTTTCAGAGAGCCAATTCGGCTCGGGATTGAAGACCCTTGACCGGGAGGTCGTGTAGCCTTAGGAGAAGGGGGTTTGCATTAAGAAACAAAGGGAAAATAAGAGGAAACACTCAAATCAATAATCTCATGGTTTTGCACATTTGTTCATATGTAAATGGTTTGAAGGAAGAGCCTCATAAAGATTTAATTCGACAGAGAGTTAACACTAGAATAATACAAGGAATTGATAAAGGGTCAAAATATGATTTGTTTGTGAACTGATAACACAATAGAAGAATGACTATGATATAATGAGTCGATCCATGTCTGTGATCAACTCATGAAGACAAAAGTACCGACACACAATCATGATTAAAAAAGGTTTAATTCATATAAAAAGGAAAAATGATATTAATTAAAGAATAATATTATCACTTAAATGAAAAGGTACCTGTAAATTTAATTGACATTTTTTGTATGATATGTATAGCTCTAACAAGATGGTTTCTTGTAGGTTTATCAGGATTAGAGGCATAACGAGATCAATTCAAGAATAGGATCAGATGTTAGGGTCATGGAGGCATGACTTTGTGTACAAAAGTTGCATGAGGTACTACAAAAGAAAGAATCCTCACATGGGACATGAAGCTAGCAGGTGAATAATGTCGTTAATGGGCATAGAAAGGAAATGTAAGGCTCCATAACCTTGAAGGTAGAGATTTGTAGATAGTTGCAAGATTGATGTGGAAGAAAACAAAGAGCTTAAGAGGTGGTGTGTGAATAATCTTTATGTGTCAAGCATAGGAGTTCCATGGAAGGATTTGTTAGATACAACTTATCTACTGTCTAAAAGCTTAAATCGGAGTTCACAGTGGAAGCAAGATGCCAATGCAAAGGAATTGGAATGCTCTCTCACTTCAAAATTGGCACTGAATGAAAATGGATTTCCATTGGGGAATGGTACTAAGTGGGAAAGAATGGCTAGGTGGAATGTGGGTAGAAAAGTGTTCAAACTCAGGGAACCATAGTGAAGATAAGAAGAATGGGAGAACGCAAGGCATCAAATATCTAAAGGAATTCTAGGACAACCAACTACAACAGAAATAGATAAATAAATAAGTTAATTGAAATAGAAATGCACTAGAGTGCATGATGCATACAATGAAGTTAAATTGCATATGCATTAGTAGGCATACTGACAGTAAATGTTTTGTGCATATGGATGTGTAATTTTGCATATGTGCATGCTTGGATATGCATATAACATGATGGTAACTTAGAATAGTCTGTTATTATGAAATAATGTTTTAGTATGACTAAGGATGGATTATGTATTCAGGAAAAATGATACATTAGGGTTAAATATGTGGATGTTGTTGTTGCTTATAATTTCCATTGAGGTGAAGACCCATGAGGATGGTAGGAATGGTGATCAAAATGATGAAGGGGGAAGTCTATGAGGTTCTACAAATATCAGTTGGTCACACAAAAACAAGTAGGTTGGTAACAACCAGGCAGGTATGCATTTAGTTTCCATCGATGCATACATGTTGAAGAGGATCGAGGTAAGGATTCCCTTAGTTAATTTTTCAGTATTTAAATTGATATGTAATGTTCGAAGGCCCAAAGTGTGTAAGTGTTTTTGACGCTAGAATGCACTTAGATAAAATGTCAGTTTCATATTACGTTATGATTGGTTATGGGATCATAACTAGGTAATTCAAGAGACATACTCCTTATATAACAATGAATATCCATAAATCTAGTCATGTGTGAGACCATAGTATGGTTGGATATGGAAGGGCTATGACACTATGTGAGTGCTCGATAATATCTACTGTATATATTATGTTTGGATTGCAACCTCTTTGCCAAGACTGAAGAGCACTTAAGGATTATATTATTGGTGTTGTGTTTGGGTGGAAAAAGGAAGGTAACAAAATAGTTAGGCAAGTAGTAGGAAGTGTGTGGATGATGTGTTGAATAGTTGGCCAAACCTTCCAACTCATCATGGTGGAATACATGACATAGTTATGTGGTATTATGTAGTCAATGCATGGATGCATTGTGTAGATGTGACCATGGGTATTGACACATTGATTGTTATCTTATTAACTGTTGCATTATGAAAAGTCTACATGACTAATAATACATGTGTCTATAATGATGAGTTAATTCCAATTGATAGTTGGATTAATAGAAGTAATTGAATTATAGTTGTAAACAATTCTGAGAGCACTTTGTAATTTTGTTTTGAATCATTGCCATGAAAATATATATCTTGTATAAGAGATATTGACAATTTGTTTGAATGAGGAATGTTGAAATTGTAGGAGGAAAGGGATCTAGGATATGGCAGTGTTGTAAGCCCATAAAGTATACCAATGCCTATTTCTACAAGAGTCAAATTGTTATGAGGAGAAGCTCATGTCTAGAAGTTTTACTTTTCCTATATAAAACAGTTTTGGGAATTATGATTTGATAATTACTGATGAATTGTTTTGGCCGAATGTAAATTGAAGAAATTGCAGGTAGAATGGTATTGGATATGGAAGGGATGTAAGCCCATAAGGAAGATTGATATCTATAGTTGCAGAGACAACCATTATGAGCAGAAAGATCATGCTTGGAAAATGTTATTTTCCAGTATAAAATAGATTTGACATTTATGTTTGAAATGGTTATAATGACATCTCATGATGACTATACGTGTATAATACATATGAGATGTTGAATATGCAATATGTAAAGCATGGAAAAGGCTATTTTTGTGACATGAGAACCTTGTTTCCCTAGAAAACGTCTTGTGCAAGAGAAATTTGGTCATGCAAGGTGGATTGCCTGAGGGACTGCATAGAAGAAAAGGGGATGCCTGAGCCTGGGCCTGTAAAGTGAGTGACCACAAGGAAGAGGAGACTTTGATGGATATTGATTTGGGTCATGCACACAATGTGTACATCAAGGAAAAAAAGGAAAACAATGAGCCAAGTTAACGAGACAACCATATGGATGCAAATCCATGAACCGCACAAATAAGTATTGTATTGGATCATGAAAATTTACACTTATAATAGGAGAAAGAATGAGAATTTTATGCACAAATTTTGAACTGACATGCTCGCTAATTTGAAACATTGTAGGAAAACGATGAATGTTGAAGATCTAGAAAAGTACCAGACTATGAGAGAAAATAAGGTGATGTTGGAGAAACTAAATGAAAAAGGCATGGAAGGAAGAAAGTCCAATGGACTTGCTACAACTGGAGTTTTGGAACCCACAACTCTGAAATTTCCTGACCAAGTGCATTAAATCTAGGGAGAAGTGGAACAACCTAAGGGACTGCATGACAGAGAAAGGGGTTCATTTCTTTGGGTTGTGCAGGGCTGAGAGGGAAGGAGAGCTTGTTGTTTGGAACTACTACCAGAAATATAAATTTTGAAGATCATCATACATGTTTTGGGTCAGAATGCTTATGTATACATGTTTTAGGCCAGAGTGCCTATGTATATAAGATTGTGCTGGATTTCATGTGTGAATTAAGGACATAGGGCCTGGAATTGTAATGTTAATAACATTGGAATGGTGTTGTGCATTGAGGACAGTGCCAAAATAAGGGGAGGGGGATGTAACCTCTCATTTCTAACCCTTATAAACTATAATGTATTATGTAAATATGACTTAGGTTGGTGAGCTGGTAAAGTTGAAAAGGGGCCAGAGTGCCTAGGAAATGTAACACTTCCTATACATTAATAAAACACACCGTTGGTTGCAAGACCGATAAGGACAAAAGAGATAGGGGGCTATGATTCCACGAGAGAGGGGGCTTGAGGTAATAAGTCTTGTTATTATTATTTTATTTACCCATAATTGATTTTATGGAGAAGAGGGGGTTACATGAGCTTCTTGGGAGGGAGGCCATGTGGCTCTTATCTTCATGTAATTATTTAAACATCCCTTGGGGGCTATTTTGGGCTCGTTCTTCCCTTGATTCATCCTCTTCTCACTGGTTCACTCATTCGTATTCCTCTTCACTCACTACTGCTAGTTCGTGTGCTCCTGGGCTGAGCATGGAAACAAATGGTAGGAAGAGGAGAGCCATTGTTGAATGGTTGTAATGATTTACTGATCATTCCCGGAGGGAATAGATGCGTGTGTGCATGAACTTGATGGAAGTTAGGATGGAACTGTCCACAACTGAGAGTCCTTAGAATTTCCAGTAGGGATATTTCCTGACCAGTAGCACTGGATCCCTGGAGAGAAATGGAACAGCCTCAGGGACTGAATGGCAGAAAAAGGTGTTCATTTATTGCAGTTGTGCAGGTTGAGGGGGAAAGAGAGATGGAAATTAGGATTGTTGTGAGGTTGGGAAATCTGAGAGATACTTAGCCAACTACTGTGTATTTGGAATTGGCCTAGGACACGTCCTTTTGGATTCAGAGCCCTAGATCGGGGTTGACCTATTGTTTAGAGTAAATGAGCAACAACGTCTATGGTTGAGAGGAACGTCCTTGGTCTACAACCAATTGGTGAACGTTTAATTGCAAATATAAGTGCTCTCTATGTTTTATGTTTAATGTATTCTGTTGTGTATTTAATTATCTCTAAGATATGTATTCTAATGTGCCTATTTGTTGGTTATTTGTTGTTCATGGCACATTGTTTATATCTTTTATATTGTTACATGGATCTTGTCTTATGCATGTGGTGTGCATGTTTCTAACATTGTTGATAAGTCCTTTGTTTTCGAATTAGAGATCAGAGAACTGAGTCTTGGGACAGCAACATGCCTAGCCTGCAGGTGGTTGGGTGTGTTGCAGGCTGTTTAAGTGGCGGAGCCCGACCTCTGGGGTGTCAGGTATGTTACAATTCATGCAAAGTTAATGAGGAGAGAGAACAAAAGAAGCCACAGGTTGGTTTCAAAGGACATACACAAGAGGAAATAAAATCATCATACATAATTTCCATACACATCCACAGGTCACAGTGGAGATAGTCACGAATATTTGTGGGTCATAGTGGAGATAGTCGTGGATGTCCATGGGTCACAGAAGGACAAGTCACATATGCCTTGCAAAATATGTTGGTACAAGGTTGTACAACAACATATGGATTTCCAGGTTTGTTTTCATTATATCGTTCTCTCAATGGTCCATTATCCTTGTTAGGGGAGACAAGATTTGACCCGAATAAAAGAATCATTGGTCTATTTTTCCCTTCATTATTTTTCAAGTGGTTTACTCAGAAATATTGGTGTTCTTATGTGCTTGATTTTGTTTCCTTTTTTATTTTTCCACTGCATATTAGTTGATTACTCAACCATGCATTTAGTAGATAAAGTGATTTTATTTTTGAGCTAACTTCTAGGTGTTGAGTAGAGTGGTAACAGATCAACATGGTATTAGTGTGTACGAAGGGTTGAGTCCATTCAAGAATATTTCAACATATTTTGCTAAGAAGATCCTATTTCTTCTTCTCCACAACCATGCACTTGATCTCTTTCTCATCTGGAAGAGGAACATGGGAAACAAACTATCGATCTCTTTGCTATTGTTTTCCCTTTTTCTACTCTCCCATTTCTTTCACTGCATCCTCCTCTTCCTTGAATAGGAAGGTCTTAACGATAGAAACCTCCCTGCTCTCAATAATAAAACTATCCTTCCTATTGATAGACTCAAACCTCTTCCACTCCCTCATTTCTCTATCCTACATCCCCCCCTTAGTGGTTTGCTTTACTTTCTCAAATATACCATCCTCATCATCCCTATTTCCATAATAACTAGTGATTTACAAATGCATTAACACCAATTATTATGGCTATATGGATGATGAGGATAATATCTTGTACAAATTCAGGTGGCCCACATAGGAGGAGATGAAGGATAGATAATTGAGGGAGTGGTAGAGGATAGAGTTTATCAAAAGGGAGGCCAGGTTGATGATCAAGATATTGGAGGTCATTGTTGTTAAGCTAGTCTTATTTGAGGAATAATAACATGTGGCAGATGAAATGGGAAAGTGGGACAAGGGAAACTAGTAGAAAAGAGAGTGATATTTTGTTTCCCATGTTCCCCTTTCAGATGAGAAAGAGATTGAGAGCATGGTTATGAAGAAGAAGAAGCATAATCTTCTTAGTAGATACACGAGTGAGGATATCAAGGATGATCATTTTGATGCCAATAAAATTCTAAATATTTAGAGATAAGATATGTTAATCAAGCTTATGGATCATCGTCGTTTTTTTCCAAATGTGCTTCTTAACAAAGTATGGAGTACATCCAACATAAGAGATTCTAAAAGAAGGCATGTAACATGCAGGAAACACTCACTACTATGGTTTCATTTACATATTTGTTTCATTTTGACTATTGTGTACCTTTATGTTGTCTCATTTTGTATGACGATGGATCACTTATTCATATATAATAAAATGGGTTTCTTATTTTATTGCATTGTCGAATGTTGTAAAATGTTGTGTTGATGATTAACTAATATATGGATGATTTACATTGTTACAAATAATAGAGGTGAAATCCATTCTATAACGGATTAATGCAATCATTCTATCAAAATGCAATAAAAAAAATACAAAAATCATTATTATTATAAAAAATATTTGATTTTGAGATGATTAATTGAAAATTTGTAAAAAAAAATTAATTAAAACATATACATATCCGTGTACTTTATTATTTGGAGCTCACTAAACAATGTGTTTTTATGAGTTATACACCCCAGTTTCTATTAATTACAATGAAGCACTAGTGCTAAAAATTGTTAAAAAACACTTCTTCTTTAAATGACGTAACGTACGATTATATTTAATGTTTGAAAATATTATGGTATGCATGATTACAATATGCATCGGTGCTTTACATATAATATATGTACCAATGATTAATATATAATATACACACCAGTGGTTAGCAATAAATAATGGTGTCGACATCTCACCTAAAATGTTTGAAATTTCACTTCCCTTCGGTGCACATGTTAATACATGAACCAGTGCATACAAATTATACAAGCATTGGTGTGCCATAAAACAAAAATAACGACCTAGTACATAATATTTATATGAGCACTAGTGCTACATGAAACAAAAAATATGAACAGGTGCATACATAAACTAAAAAATAATTGGTGTTGCATACAAAAAAAAGAGGAACCAACGTGTAATAATTTGAAGAGAACCAATGTTTTTTATATTTATGTATGCATCGGTGTAGTTTACTTAACAATACAACAATGCATTTTACCAATACAGGATAGACAAATAAACCTTTTCTAAAACCTATGCCTGCCCAATTTTTTTAGTTATATAGAACATTCATTAAAACCTCTGCTATGAATAAAGGAGGTTGTAATCTAGTTGTTTTTGAAAAAAATTCTGAATCTTGTATAACTAAAAATATCCACAAAACCTCCACTACAAGGTATTCTCCTTATAGTTCAATAGAGACACTTTCCCAAGGTCTGCTTGGCATCGACAAAGGATATAAGAGAACAACTTGCATCATGATGTCTTCCTTGTCTTGTTTGCATGAAATAAAAGTTTGGATGTATTCTTTCATGTATTTCCTCATATGTTCCTAATAGTAACATCATTCTAACATTGTCGTTATTCTTCATTCTTGTGAGTGTATAGCCCAAGGAAAATCATGGCACTCCCTTAAGTGTTCCTTTTGAAGGTTAGAAACATTAGGCACATAGATGTGATCACAAAAATACAAAGTATTATTGTGCATCTGAAAATTCCTTATTTTTCCTTCCTTCACCTACTTCATGATGTTCAAAGATATGGGATCCTTGTGTTGTCCCTCTTTAATTTTCTCTTGCAAGTCCGTGAAAACTTGTTTTTGAATTCCCATAAGAACCGAAAACTCATCCTCCTCCGAGGATACAATTTGTTCCTTCCTACCTAAATAATATATTATTGTGTTCAACTTGCTTAG
Source organism: Picea engelmannii (assembly GCA_009831015.1). Classification (NCBI taxonomy): domain Eukaryota; kingdom Viridiplantae; phylum Streptophyta; class Pinopsida; order Pinales; family Pinaceae; genus Picea; species Picea engelmannii. The sequence goes on from ML784515.1 coordinate 355,069, forward strand.
TCGTAACTCAACGATGATGTCAAACTTCGCCAAGAAATATTTCCACTATTATTTATTGGGTGAAAATTTTGATTGGGTGGCTAAATAACTTGTTTCCACATTGTCTATTTTCACAAAAAACGTTCACATAACAAGTAGTGCCTCCATGCTTGTAGGAAACGTACAACTAAGGTCATCTCCTTCTCATGAATAGGCTACCTCCATCCATGATATTATATATTTATTCTCTCATATTCCATTGAATGAACTTCCTATGACAAAAAAATTCAAATGGAAGAATCTGAAGCATCCATCTATACTTCAAATGAGTTCTCAAGGTTTATCATCTTCAACATAGGTGTCGACAAAAATCTATGTTTAGTTTGCAAAATGTTGCTTATCACTTCACCTTCCAATTCCATGGTTTTTTCTTTTTCAAAAATTCACTAAGAGCGGGGTGGGGGGGGGCTAGGCCCCTACTATGGGGGGTTAGAGGGGGACAAAGTTCCCCCTTTCCCAGGGGTCATAGGGGGGTGGATCCCCCCAAAAAGAAATTGGCGGTTTTTTGCATCTATTGTTGGGTAGTTCTTTGGCACATGGTTTTCTATTTCAAGTTAAGGAATTATGGTTGTTGACTAATATCGGTTATTGGATTAGGTTTTTTGGATGCTATGGGATCCTATATGTATATTGTATTGTAAACAATGTATGATGTGATGAATATACAATATGTTTGTTTTCCTGATTTGGGTTTCTAGGGGAAAAATATCCGTGTAATGTGTGTATTTGCCATTATATCGTTTATGTTGTTTTAATGAAAATATGTTTGCAGTAAATAATTGTACAAGGTTAAAATCTACATTTGGTATAAGAGAAATTATTGGATTCAAGGGGACACCTTTGTGTTCATGGGTTTGGCTCGGGAATGTGATAATCCTTGTTACAATGGGAGATCTGAGGTATTGACTCTTCAAGTGAAAATAAATGCTGAGCAATTCGAAAATAGAGATCGAGAAATTTAATGAGGAAAAGTTTTGAGTTGTTGAATATCAAGATGGTAGATATGATGGTAGAAAGAGATCAGTGGATTACGGTGGATGAAAGTACCGCACCTACAAGAACATCAGAATATGACTGAAAATTTTGGATCAGAAGGTGAAGGGCACAATCCTATTGTGTATCTCATATTTATTATTATTGTATGTGTCAGGGGAATGTACAAGCAAGGAGTTATGGGATAAGTTGGGGAACTTGTATTACTCTAAGTCCCTGGTAAATAAACTGTTCCTATGGAAGAAGTTGTATAACCTAAGGATGAGAGATGGAGACTTGGTGACAGATCATTTGAACACATTCAATAATCTAGTAAGTCATTTATTATCTATTGAGATTAAATTTTCAGACGAAGATAAGTGTATCAATTTACTGTGATCTTTACCAGACTCGTGGGATAGTCTGGTTGTGGCCATAGGTAGTAATAAAACTACCTTGAGTTTCGATGCGGTGGTCTCATCCTTGTTGTCGGAGGATATGATATAGAAGAACATGGAAGGATAGAGAACATATGCATTGTTTGCAAGAGGAAGCTCCCATGATAGAAATAGATCTAATTCCTCAAGTGGGAGATCTAATTATAAGGTTAGATATAAATCTCTCGAAAAGTTTGTAAACGTATGTTGGATATGTGGAGGTAATGTTTTTCCAGGTGAAGACTCGAAAACCAAAATCATAGGATGAGGCAGAATCAAGATGAGCCTCTGTTGATGAGCATAAGTGACACACCGTCAACTGGAAGGTCAAATCCAGACTGGGGTTGTCTAAATAACCCAAGCTGTTTGGAATGAAATGATCTGATGGGTTTAATGGTTCTGTTGGCCAACTAAAATCCTAAAAATAAAAGAAATAAAAATAGTCTATGAGGATATAATACTATAGATATAAGTTTAATAATTTATGGACGTCAAAAAATAGAAGTATGGATATGTGAATTTGGTTTTGAACTGTGTATTTACAATTTTCAAGTTTTGCTGGATATCTCGCGAAATCAATATTTTTGAAAGTGTTTATGAAGTAGATAAATAAAGAACATACATTTTATATTTTATGTTTAATATTTAAAATCTAAAGAACTAAAGAGTACTAATAAAACACATTTGAAATAAGAACAGATAAACATACAAAGCTAGTTCAAACTGATCGTATTTCATTTATGAATAATCTTATTAAAATAAAATACCAGTAAACTAACATACATGTAATGAGTTTATGTCCCTACGCAACTCAAGATACTAGTTGTCCTTCCTACGAGGGAAACCTATAATAGGATGGTGCTAACACTCCTAGAACCAACTCAAAGGTGTTTTAGAAAAAGAATATAACAGTAAAAACATAAATATACAGATCTGATGATCTTATAATGATGAACACTTATAATAAAGGAAACTTTAATACAAAGAACTCATGTAATACATCATCCAATATCTAGCATAAATCCATGATATTTAAATGAAATATTGATCACAAATGTAATATATGAATAACAAATTACAAATAGAATTAAAATGTTGAATAATATGAAATATCATATGATCATAAGACTAAAGTTGTATAAACATAATAACATTTCATAATATAAAAGGCAAAACACAATGGGTAAGCGCCACGCTGGTCTAAAGCCAAGGAGTGAACAACTTGTCCATTTTAGTCTTGAAAGTTATATGTCCATAATGTGTCTAGAACAAAGATGCCTCACTACTAAGAGTGAAAAGTATTTAAACCAGTTCAAGATTCAAATTCTCACATCATACAAGATAGAGTTGAATCCAAAAAAATAGAAAATATTACAAAAATAGTGAAAATAGTAACCACTCATGCATGAGTTGGTTTGTAAAAAATAAACCAAAGTTTTATAAACATAAAGAGGAAGAAACTATTTTAATAATTGAGCATATAATTCAAGGTGTTTATGCTCCATGCAATCATCATCAAAATCTTCCATTTCCTGTAAATAACAAAAACGATTTGATATTCAGATAACCATACTAATTATTATTCAAAAAAAGGACTAGCTATAGAATCATAGATTTTGTAGCTAGTCTTATTAATAGAAAATGAAATGAAATTAAATATCTCTATTTCATTTTTCTATAACAAAATAGAATAAAATCAAAACAAAAATCATTTTACCATTAGAAATTAGTAAAAGCAGGATCTGATAGTTTGGAATTTATAATCTCTTTGAAACTGGTTGTGTTTTTGTTGACAGGCGAAATTGACTGCTCATCAACTAGAAGAGTGAATCCGGTCCAAGGTTGTCTAATTAACCCAAGTCGTTTGGATTGACTCACTGTGACGGGTTTAATGGATCTGTTAGCCAATCTAAAGTCCTAAAGGAAATGAAAAATAAATAAAAGAAACGAAATAACTCACTAATTACTAATCACTGAAATATATACGTACATATATATATATATATATATATATATATATATATATATATATATATATATAGTTTATTTAAATCATATTAGTATGATAGTTCTATTTATCTAATTCATATATACAATATGTACAAATTATGAATTTTAATCTAAACTCATAAAAATTGAATGTAAAATGGTTCTTTCAATGACAGTAAATAAAGAAAGTAAAAGTACTACTTGTTTTTGGTTTGTTTTTAATCTATATGCATTCGTAAGATCAAATATTAAACTACTATTTAAACAGAAAAATATAGACAGTGAAAATTATACTATATATAAGAACTTCTATAATAAGCAAGCAAATGAAATAAAAGAACAAACTAACCTATTAATCACTTGAGGAGTATGCATCCAACTGTTTGCGTAAATCATACATCAGTCCATCCACGAGATAAATCTACTGTGCATCTTCACATTGTTTGGTACAAACACTAAACTGTGCATTGCCTGGTGTATTTAATTGATAAAACAACATGACACAAAATAATTACAGTGATATAATAGACTGCAAGTGATAACACATAAGATAAATGCTACAGTTACAACTTGCATTTAGTCAATCAACATGTTTAAGGTAAACCTCATAATATGAATTGAAAGATCATTTAATTGTTTTGATAAAACTGAAGCATAAAATCGTGAACTATGAAGGAAAAACTATCTTGACAACAAAATAATCTGCGAAGACGAAAGCTATCTGCAGTCATTCAATTATCAAGATAAACAAATTATAGATCACAACAACATTCAGAGATGACTAAAGCATAAAGTAAATATTTGTTATGTCTAAATTTGAGTATAAGTTGTTAACAATAAGCCCCGAGCCAATATGTCTCTGATTACAAAATGATGGGTTTATAAAGGCCTTAGAAAAGATAATTGTTTCCCTTTCTGAGATCAAATATTTATTACAAAAATAAAAGGGGGATGGAACCACCCAGATCCTACCAAATCCTCCAAAACTAACAACAGTTCATTTCTGTTCATACAAAATGCATCAAAGATATGACTAGAATGTATTAAGGATGTCTCAAATCAATTTGTAATCATGGATTCCTGAATATCCTGAAAGAAAAAGGAAAATAGAAAGATTTAGATACATTTCTAACCATTAATTTACACAATTTAAATTAACATAACTGGCTACAGAATCTTTTGATTCTGTAGCTAGTTATTTAGAGGGTTGTGAGCTTACCTTGTTCTACTGCAAAGACAGATTTTTTAAGATTTAAAGAAATACCATACTTACGACATCGTTGTAGGACAGATCTTAGATGATCTAGATGATCTCCTTTATTCTTTGAGAAGACAGTGACATCATCTAGATAAACTACTAAAGATTGATTGATTAAGCTGCAGAAAGCGATATCCATCACTCTCTAAAAGGTGGCACCGACATGTATGAGCCCAAAGGGCATTTTCCTATAAGCATAGGTACCCCATGGAGTACAGAAAGTGGTTTTGAGTTGGTATGGGGGAGACATAAGGACTTGGTTATACCCTAAAAAACCATCCAACAATGATAATCTTTCAAAACCAGATACTTGTTGGAGGATCTGTTCCATGGGAGGAACAGGGTAGTTGTCTTTATCAGACGCTCAGTTTAAATTTCAAAAATTGACACATAGTCGGATTTCACCACTCTTCTTCCTTACAGGGACAAGATTAGAGACCCACTGTGTATGCCTTACCGGGAAGATTATTTTAGCATTCAAGAGTTTGTTTAATTCTTTCATGACTGCTGGTTCAAGTTTTGGGTGCATCTTTCTTAACTTCTGTTGAAAAGGTTGGGTCTAGGGTTTCATGGGAATAATGTGTTGTATGATGTTAGGATCAAAGTTATTTAGATCGTCATGTGTCCAAGCAAAGACATCTTTAAATTCCTTAAAAAAATTAATAAATGTTGTCTTTTCTTTCTCAGAGCATCCCATCCCCAAATTGATGCACCGTGGGTTATCTTTAGTTCCTAAATTTACTTTTTCATGTGTCAAGGAAGAACTATTAATTTTACAATTCACTGATTTTCTGAATTTATCGTGAAGATCATAAAATCTTTCTAATATTACCACATATTTTGGGATAGAGTTTACCATATCTAATGTGGACTTCGGGGATCTTGGATCCGGTATTACCATAAAATCGTGAAGGTTTTCATCGTGGGTACCTTCATTGATAACTACTCCTTGGAAAGTCTCTTCCAAGTGCAGAAGACTGATGATCTATTGATCGTCATCGAAGACTCTCCAATTTGTGATGTTATCTGGTACGGATGGTCTAAACAACAACTCGATGGAAAATGCATTTGGAGAAAGGCCTTCTGCAGGAAAAATTTTAGAGGCAACATTAGCTAACAAATCAGCCTCAAAATTATTCAATCTCAGAATAGAATTAATGTTAAACACAAAAAAATTGTTCATTAAATTCCATACCTCAGTTTGATAGCTTTTCAGGTGTGGAGATAAACAGTGAATATAATTTTTTACCTGTCTAACCACAATTTCTAAATCACCAAAGACTGTCAAATTCTGAATCCTCAAATCTAGTGCTTTTCTGAGACCTTGCAAGAGTGCCTCATATCCGGTTGTATTGTTTGTGCATTCAAATTCTAAGCGACAAGAAATCAAAGTTTTGTTACCTATTGGATCAATGAGCACACATCCTGTACCAGCTCCTTCCTTAGATTTAGATCCAACGAAGTAAAGAGACCAGATCTAATTTTCGTCAGGTGCATGTGACCAATGAGAGAGGGTTGTTGATTGTGTGCATGTCATAATTTTGGACTGTTTTTCGGTGTTGGAGCCGCCCTTGTTTTATTTTTACCCTTCACAATTTTA
>ML784515.1:375239-410910 GCA_009831015.1 Picea engelmannii
GGCATGTATGGGCCCGTTACAAGAATGCGTTTGAAAAATGAAACTAAGAGGGGTCTCGAAAGAGCCGTTGTCCTCTCCTAAAAGTTTTGAAATTTTTTGTTTAAAGGGAGATGAGATCGTTTTCGCAATCTTTTTCTGATTCTTAAGGTCGCTTGATAGCGCAAGAGAAGAGCATACTCAAGATTGTTACTTGCAACTTCTAGTCCCGAATGTGAGTTTAGATGTGATTTGATGTTCCACTTAGATTATAAAGAAAAATGAGCCATCCACGTGGCGAAAATCAAATAAGGGAAAAATGATTTTTATCCACCTAAGTGCCTATGTTTGCTAGATTATCCCCTTTATAAGTTGAGGGGTCTAAGTGGTGCAGTATTTAGAGCATGCATACATCATTTTTGAAAAGGAAACTGACTTTCCCCACATCAAAACCTTATAATGCAAAATTTTGTTCAAATGCGCGGCTGTTAGCATGGACAGGTGCGCGTGTGCGCGCGGACTGTATAAAAAAACCAGAGCGCATGCGTGCGTCTGTAGGGTGCAATACCCGTGCGTTTGAGAAAAAACGTCGGTCCTCTCGATTCTGCTGTGAATCGGCCGATTAACAGGTCGACGAAAGCCGGTTTGAGTCCCTGCAAGTTAAAAACAACAAAAGGAAAGCGAATTAAACCCAATTGAGGGAGAATTTGATACCTTAACTCCCCAGTGGAGTCGCCAGTCTGTTCGTGCTCGAATCGTCGTCGATTGAGCAAAAATGGGAGCACTGGCATGCCCTGTTGGGCTTGACAAGGCAGAACAGGATGCTGTGGAGAAAAAGGGGTTAACAGAAAACAAAACTACATACAATCTAACTAACAGCTGAAAGAAAATAACAATTCGAAAATAAACAAAAACATCAAACATAAGACAAGGGAGTCGTCAATGGTTCCGGGCTTGATCTATTAGCGAAACCAGAGCACACGCCGAAGACAAGGATAGGGGTTCCCTCTCCCTCCAGCGGAAGGTCCTTTGGGGCCCTCAACACGATGCTTTCCTTACAAAATGAATAGAACTGAACTGAGTGATGAAAGAACTCTGAGTTAAACTGTTGATGAATTGTTTGTCAAAGGCTAGGCTCTGAATCATCTGGACAGCGTAATAATTCTTTGAATTCTCTGTTGAAACAATGAGTCCTCACAACCTTTTATAGCAATTCCAAGGGCGGTTTTGTAACCTTCTCCAGGTGTGAATAGGGGCACATTAGGGTTCACTTAGGTCATTTAATCCACCGTTTTTGCAGAGCCGACTCTAATTTGAGGGTCAAATCACCTTGGGGGCCGGTCTGTAGGCAGTCGAGAGGCCGACCTATGCAATTAATGCACCGTATTAGCAGATGCGCGGATTTTTGTGTGGATAGTCGCGCGTTGGGCGCTTATGCGCGCAAAACACGTTTTTGTCCCGCGCATGTGCGCGCATCAAGCTGATGTAAAGCACCTTTCAATTTTTGGTTACTTTGTATAGTTTTTTTCCCTTTTGGAGTGCTGTGAGATTAATTCAGTGCCATGAGTGACTTCATTGTTGTTTTGATGATGTGGAGTTCTTATCGCCATGTGCAGACGAAATTTCAGTGATAACACCATTGTTAAACCCTCCAAACCCTCAGCCAAAGTAACCTTCGTGGGAGCTTTCGAGTCGGATTTCGCACTACTTTTGAGAGAAAGACGAGGATCCACCCTAAATAGAATGCAAGACGATGTTGTCGAAATAGAATCTAATATGATGGATTCAGGAAAATTAAAAGCTAAAGTCGAAACAGTCAACTGCGAGAATAGATGCTATAGGGAGCCAACGGGTCCTTCAGGCTCAAATAGATACATTGATGACAGAGTAGATGATATGGCCCGAGTAATTAAAGAATGTCCAACAAAATCTCTAGGATGGAGTTGGACCAGGTTAAGGCTGATTCTTCTAATAAAAAGGACTTCAGGAGAAACCCAAATCCCCAAAATCAACAGAGACAAATAAAGAACGAAGATCAAAAAATACAAGCTCCACTAAAAAACAAAAATTTTATAGGAGTAAACGATCTCCAAGATTTCGGAGATTCAGAAGATGAGGTCACGAATTTCGGTGATGATTGTTCGCAGCCATATCTGACTTGTGAAGACTATGAAAAATCTTTGAACACCCCACAACCGATTTATGAGGATGAAGAAGGTGATCACACTGATCCCTGTGTACCTCAACCAGAAACAGAGATGATCCTGGCTGAGTTTCAACCAAAATACAACTTAAGATCTAAGAGTAAGCCCGCATCAATGAATCAACCTACGAAAATCATTAAAAAAGGTCAAGCTTATGAACCACCTTCGAAGGAGACCTTGTTACCCAACAACAAAACTAAGGTAGCAAACACTCAAGAGTCCGAGGTGAAAAAAGTTGAAACTCAAACACAAGAGACCGAACCAGTAGATAAACTTACGTCTTCAACTAGGATCACGAGTGATAAAGTGATCCAAACAAGTAAGTCAGAAAGGAAAAATTCGGAAATCTCAACCAAAGAAACGGACAAGGTAAACACATCTTTAAGTTTTGAAAATGAATTAAACAAGATTAAAATACCGATTCCTTTGGTAGAATTAGCAAAAAATCCCTCTTATCGGAAGCAAATTGCCAAAGCGATGGGTGTCTATGAGCTAGAAAGTCATTCTGATGTTATCAACCTGGAATATGACAGACCTAACATCACCTTTGGTCCTCATTTTGAAGGGTCCAAAGACAACATCGCTCCTTTTTATATCACCCTGAATATACATGATCAGTTGCTACATAATTGTATGTTAGACTCCGGGGCTTCTCATAATGTTATGCCCAAAATTATAATGGAGAAGCTGGGTCTCCAGATCACGAGACCTTATGGAAATCTGTATTCTTTCGATTCTAGGAAGGTTAAATGCATGGGGATGATAAAGGATCTGGTATTTACCCTAGCGCAGGTCTGTGTTAAAAGTATCCTGATGGATGTGGTTATCGCCGATATCCCCCCTAAGTACGGTATGTTGTTGTCTAGGTCATGGGGGGCCAAGTTGGGAGGTTCCCTTTAGTTAGACATGTCTTACGCCACAATCCCTGTGTTCGGGGGTCAATTCACTTGTTTATATAGAGAGACAAGATTAGCGTACACAGTCAGTGATCCCCAAAACCCACGCAACTTCCCCATTTACATCGCAGACCAAGATCTGGGAAACTGCATTTTGTCTTTTGATGATGGATTGGATGGAGGTCTAGAGGAATTTGATATGAAGCAAGAAGAGTTAAGCCCCTTGACAGAAGATCTGTGCAATACTGGTGTATGGAAAATGTATTTCGATGGCGCTTCGTCTTCTGAAGGAGCTAGTGCTGGGGTACTTTTGGTAGCACCTGAAGGTAAGTTCATTGTTCCTTTATCCTATCGTTTGTAGTGGGACATAGATTACACCAATAACGTATGCGATTATGAGGCATTGATCTTAGGATTAGAGGCTGCAAAGAAGTTGAATATAAAAAACTTGGAGGTATACGGTGACACAGAATTGATAGTAAGACAAATAAATCGACAATACCTAGCCAAGCATCCAAGACTAAGAACATACAGAAATTGAACTTGGGATTTGATGGAAAACTTTTTCTCATCTGTAAAGGTCCATTTTATCCCTCGCGCAGAGAATTTACATGCCGACGCATTGGCCAAGGCAGCTTCAACCTTTTCTCCTCCCACGACCGTCAAACTGAAGTATCACATTGAAATCAAATACAAACCCTCTATACTAGACAATATCTGACATTGGCGGGTTTTCGAAGATGACGAACAAATCAAGAAATTTCTTACAGCAGTAGGTGAGTTCTCTGAAACTCATCCAGACCAAGAGAATCAAAATGACTCGATGTGGATTATGCAAGAAGGGGAAGATCCTGAAACCTTCCAAGAAAAAATAGCGGATCATCGTATGTTGGTCCTTAAAAACAACCAAATCCCAAAAGGCTTAATTCCTTTAGAAAGACTTTTCGATCAGAACGACGCACCTGTGAAATCCACTCGGCAGCCCCAACCAGAAGAAGTGGAGGACTGCGATATAGGAACTGAGAAAGAATCCAGGATAGTAAAGATATCTAAGTTCCTCCCTCCCAAGGTAAATGTCCAGTACAAAGACCTACTCATAAAGTACAAAGATGTCTTCGCCTGGTCCTATGATGAGCTTAGAACGTATGACACTTCCATAATTGAGCACAAGATACCTTTGAAGCCCGGGGTCAAGCCGTTTAGGCAAAAGCTTAGGCAAATTAACCCCATTTTGTTGCCCGTGATTGAAAAGGAAGTTAAGAATCTTTTAAATGTGAAAATAATCGTACCTTTGAGGTACTCGGACTAGGTGGCAAATTTGGTCCCAGTCAGGAAAAAGAATGGAGAAATCAGACTGTGTGTGGATTTCCAAAATTTGAATAGGTCTTCTCTTAAGGATAATTATCCGCTCCCCAAAATGGACCACGTCCTAGAAAAGGTAGTTGGAGCAAATCGAATGTCTATGATAGATTGGTTCTCTGGGTATAACCAAATCGCCATGAACGAGCAAGACAGAGAAAAAACTTCTTTCACCACTCCATGCGGTACATTCATGTATGATAAAATGTCGTTTGGTTTGATGAATGCAGGAGATACATTCCAGCACGCTATCGACATTGCTTTCGTAGGATAAAGAGACAAGTTCGTAGTCATCTACCTCGACGATTTGACAGTTTTCTCTAAAATCGACGAAGAACATTTGATCCATCTAAAACAGACTTTCGAAAAATGCCGCAGGTATGGTCTGTCTTTGAAGCCAAAGAAATCACATTTCGCTATGCGGGAAGGTAAGCTTCTGGGACATATCGTATCTAAGGATGGGATCCGGATTGATCCTAAGAGGATTGAAGCAATAGAAACTATAAATATTCCCAGAAACGTAAAAGAAATTCAATCTTTCTTAGGTACAATAAAATTTTTACGAAGGTTTATCCCCAATTTTGCTGAGATTGTCAAATTGATCACAGGAATGTTGAAGAAAGATAGCAGAGTAAATTGGACGACTGAGGCTAAAGCATCATTCGCGCATATTAAAAAAGTCATCAGCGAGGCAACTGTGTTAGCAAGCCCATATTACTTGAAAGATTTCCTCATCTTCTCGTTTTCTTCCGAACATACTATCGCCGCGGTGCTCCTGCAAAAGGATGACGAAGAATTCGAATGGCCAATCGCATTTTTTAGCAAGAGCCTTAGAGACGTCGAACTAAAGTATGAAATAATAGAGAAACATGCATATGCAATGGTAAAAGTGCTAAAAGAATTCAGAACCTACGTACTGCATTCAAAAATTATCGCGTACGTGCCAACCAATCTTGTGAAAGATATATTGGTACAGCTAGATAGTGACGAAAAATTAGGGTGTTGGCTCGCTAAAATACAAGAATTTGATCTGGCAGTCAAGCCGACTAAATTAATAAAGGGGCAGGGTCTGGCCAAACTCTTGTTTGAGTCAAATCTTAGAGCTCTTGATATTAATTGCCTCCAAGGGGAAGACGGAGACACACACCTGCATGAGCCAGATGACCAGACAGATCCAACCAAAGTCGAAGGAAAGTTCATATCGTCAGGCTGGTATAAAGACATAGTGTTCTACTTGTTAAACCTGAGATGTCCAGATGGGCTATCACCATCCAAATGCAAAACTTTAAAACTTCACGCTGTAAAATATTGCATCGCCGAAAATCAGCTATACTGGAAGGATCCACTCAGGTTCCCACTAGTCTGTTTGGTTGAGTCGAAAACTCCAGAGGTTATAGAGGAATTTCACAAAGGAGTCTGTGGAGGACACCACGCATGGAGAGCCACATCCTACAAGATCTTGAGGGTCGGATACTATTGGCCGAAACTATTTTCGTACGTCAATGCCAAAGTACGTGCCTGCAACCCGTGTCAAATATTCACTGGTAAACAGAAGCTCCCGGTACTTCCACTCGTTCCAGTCAAAACTGAAGCTCCATTTCAACAATGGGGTCTAGACTTTATAGGGGAAATTAATCCCCATTCTAGTTCTCAGCATAAATGGATCCTAACAGCTACGGATTATTTTACTAAGTGGATGGAAGCCATTCCAACCAAAAGGGCAACAGACTCGGTGGTAATCGATTTTTTGGAGGACAATATCTTGTCAAGATTCGGGTGTCCCCGAAAAATAGTTACCGATAATGACCATGCCTTCAAGTCCATGGCTATGATCAGCTTCTGTCAGAAGTACAATATCGTTCTCGGCCATTCCATTGCTTATTACCCTCAGGGAAATGGGTTGGCCGAATCATCCAACAAGAGCATGGTAAACATAATCAAGAAGGTACTGGATGAAAATAAAAGGTCCTGGCATGTGCACTTGAAGTACGCATTGTGGGCAAACTGCATCAGCACTAAAAGGTCTATCGGCATTTCGCCGTTTCAAATGGTCTATGGCACAGATGTTGCTCTACCTATAAACCTAGTGTTACCAGTGATGAAGTTATGGCAGGATCAAAACGAAGAACCCAATCATGTAACTAGGAGAACTAATCAGCTGATCGAGGTTCAACAACATAGAGTGGAAGTCGATGATAAAATGCAGAAGTACCAAGATGATATGAAAGCATTGTTCGACCTCAAGGCAAAAGAAAGAGAATTCATCCTAGGTGACTTATTATTAAGATGGGATGCGAGAAGGGAAGAAGCTGTGAAGCATAGCAAATTTGACCACCTTTGGTATGGACCATTCAGGGTTTCGGCTCCAGAAGGGAAAAATTCCTTTCTTCTGGAAAATATAGACGGAGAATTCCTCATCGCCCCGGTCAACGGGCGATATCTGAAACATTACATGACATAATGATTCAAAAAATAAAAAATAAAAAAAAATCGTAAATAAATAAATTTCATGTTTTGTACATACGAATATTTGCATTTGAACATTTACTTTTTTCTTCATTTTTTTGTTCCTAAAATCTCGACACATTTCTAATAAGATTCGCATTCACTTTTTACAAGATCCCAACTGTAAACGGAACTAGCAGGAAAAGCAATTTGCAGGTCGGTGTTAGAAATAGAGCGGCATAAAACAGGTGATACCTAAAATAGTTTCATATTGCGCAAAGAAAGTGAAATAAAAAGGTAAAAAGAAACGTTCTCAAAATATATGTTATGAAAGACTGTTAAGGGAAAATCAAGGTAACATCTTTCAAACTGCAATACAAATTGTTAGACAACAAAATCATTGCTTGGTTGGGTAATCTTTGTTTTAAAATAAATTGAACGATACACTAAATAAAAAATGGTCAGTCGAAATAAACTATCCCCGAAGTTCTCTACAAGAGTCAGTCTCGAGTTGTTTCGACCCCCATATTTTCAGTCAACAAATCGCTACCTGGCCCCATGTATGTTTCTGGGTCTAACTTTTCACCAGTCCCCATGCTTTCGTTCCATCACAAAGGGATAAAAGTATTTCGTTTTAAACCTCGAGGGTTTCGAAACAGATATGGATAGGAAAGAAGGTCTTCACAACTACTTGATCTCCTGCTAAGTGAAGGAAAGTTTAGAGCAATCTTAACTTTCCTAGGTTTTTCAACAGCGTTGTAAGAATCAAAGCTTGCTCAAACGGGATGCCCCTTAAAAAATTAATTTCCTTTTTCCCTAACAACGAAGGTGTTGCGTAGGTCAAGGGAAGCTTGGTACCAAGTAATTAAAATGAGTTGACAGACCTCTGATGCAAAATATTACACAGATATTAGCCCTGATTCAAACTGATTTCCCCCATCTTCGTGCTCAAAAAGTAAATTATAAGACAGGTGGTGAAAGGAAATTCAGAAATGATTGCCCCCACCTAGTCCAGGAAGACGATGAAAGGAAATTCAGAAATGATTTCCCTCGTCTCAGCATTTAAATGCATAAATATTTTCCGAAGTGGTGAAAGGAAATTCAGAAAAAGGGGTTAGACAACTTCACCGGGGTACTGAACAGGCTCGCTGGCAGTGAAGCAATGTCTGAGATATCTGTAAGGCTGTTATACATGAATATCACTCTACTCTGGTAACCAATGCTTTATAAAAACCTGATCAACACCCCAAATTCAGATGGGACTTTCCGATTTAAAAATATATAATCTCATTCTTTTGATGCAAGCTGAGAATCACAAGATCTATTGAATCTCCTAGGGTCGTTTTGACCATCTTAAAACCTATCCAAAGTTACTAGTGGGAAAGGGAAAATTGTGAAAGGGACTACAACTGTAGTTAGAAAGAGTATCTGATTTTTGAAAAAACTTCTCGAGGTAAAAAACGAAGTCTTTTCCCCCTTCGATCCTTTTCTCTTGGAATTTTTCCGCATGTTTGAGCTTTTGACTCCATTTACCCAATATTGGCACGTCGTCTACTGTTCTTCCTGCCTCACAGGAAGGCGTAATCCCTATTTGGAGATGATGTTGGAGCCGACCTTGTTTTATTTTTACCCTTCACAATTTTAAATCTTTGATACTTGAAANCGGTCTCTTTGTTTTATTTCGGGATCTCGCAAGTCGGATACTCTAATCCTTGAGTTCACACGTCTCGAGTCACGAAGCGGCGAAGTCGTTTTCAATTTTCTCCCGAGGCATTAACTAGGGTAAAATATTTTAACTCATGATTCGACGTCGTCGAGGTTTCGCGCCTCAGCATTCGTTAAACCCAAGTTTTAATTTTTACAGCCCCGAGAGCTGAGAACACGAGGTACTTTTGTGATAACCCTGGTCAAGGATTAAAGGCAAAAATCTAACCATGGTTAAATCTGTTCTCGGCGTCTCGCCACTCGACACTATCTTTTCGAAAGTTACGGCGTCTAAAACCCCGACTCACAAAGTTGCGACGTAATTATAACAAGATTAATTAGTCGCCTAATCTAAAGATTTTCTTTCCTTTAATTGAGTCTTAATTATCGCCATCTCGCAATTTCGCGACTCGGCATACAAATCTCTCAAAAACTTGTCTTCAAAGTTCCGAGTCACGATATGGTGAATAAAATGATTATGAAATTAATGATGCTCCAAATCGCGATTACTATTAATTAAACCAAAATCGGTCCTCGCAGTCTCGCGAGTTGAAGACTCAAAATGTTAAAAGGAAATCCACGATGCAACGAACAGCGAGAAAATTATTAACATTGCTAAGTTTTGATATTTTAAAATAAAGCAAGATATGTCCCGCGCATCGAGGCTTGCATGTTTCCCGAGGTAACTATTTTCTCTCCATACTCCAACTGACTGTCAAATCGCCAAAATTTATAACATTAATGGGAAGATAAGGTAAATCTATGTGTAAGATCAGATTTTTATGGCATAAGTTTAAATTCTAATTTCGAATTGACAGGCTCATTGTGGAAAGGTACTGTTTTTTCAAATATATACAGGAGTTACATTTCATTATGCATTTTTCATAACATGCGGAGCTCATCATTTCTAAGTTAACTACTTTATGCATTTATACATAGTTCTATCGAAGGAGAGAGAAAATGCAAACTGCGGCCATGGCTCCGCGGAAAGCAGCAAAGGCGTATGTCGAATTCGCGGGACAGGGCTCAGACAATGTAGCCGATACTTCACCCCGAAGTGTCGAGTCGATCCCCGACTGGTCATTTGTGTCAAATATTCTGCAAGCACAATTGGTAGATTAATCAGACGAATCCGACGACATCGAAATAGATGATATACACACCAAGTACAAGATAACCGTCCAATCTGGGATGCACAGAGTAGCAAATAGGCCACGGTTTCTTTCGTATTACGACATGATCCGGTGGGCATTGGACCACGTAGACTTACCTACCAGGACAATCATGAACAACCAGCGAGTTACTGTCGAGACTTTTAGGCCCGAGCATTTACAAACCATGTACAAGCTACCTTCGACGTCTGAATATACATATGGTGCCGAGTTCCTGGAGGGATTCAAAGAAAAAGAGTGCACCCAGTACGACAAAACCATGCTCGGTTTGATTAAAGATTGGGTTTCGCGCGCTGCGAAATTCAGAGCAAATGACTAGGGCGTATATTCTATTGCGTCTTTGGAGCCACAGTATAAATATGTGGCCATGATGACATGCCGAATGTTTGGGCGAGAAGACACATCGCATTTCTACATCACATGGGTGCCTCTCATATTTCAGGTCGCAGAAGGTTTCTCATTTAATTGGGCAAAGATGCTCTCAGACAGTTTGGCCAACAGGGTCACAGAGTATCGAGAGAAAAAGGCAAGTGGGAAACCGTCCTCATTTTTCATGTCAGCATATATCATGGACGCGGTATGTTCCATGACACCATTCCCTTTGATGAGTTGGGCTTGGAATCCAGTCCAAGAAAAACATGTGCATGAGTATCATGATAAACTATGGGAGAATAAAGCCAGAAAGTTCACATATGAGATTTTTAACTCGGTGATGGTACCCCTACATATCACCATCTTTGGATACCCACCACCTCGCATCTCAGACAACATTGCAACAGGTCTGAGTGGCATAGAGGATTGGTATGTGGAGGCAGAGTTTTCGTATTTCAGAGTTTTCGGGGCTTATGTTCCCCCTCATGCGTTTCCCTTGTTCATCCCCGATAAGCTGGCTTGTCGAGAAGTCGCCTGGAAAACGGTAATTGGAGGTGTGAGCAAAGAACTCAAGGCTTACTCAAAGAAGGTATGGCCTTATTTTCCCATTCGGCTGAATTCATATTCTTTATTAGATTTTGGGCATGCCAAAGACGAGGCCGCTGCCCTGGAGGACCTAAGTTTGGTCTCCATCGAAATTAAGAAACATGATGCACAGAGGGTTGTGAGCAACCATTTGGCTCATTGTGGGCTCAAGATATTCGAACATGAAAATTCTCCCTCGGACGACGTTTTTCGAGGGGCGAAATCCTATGAAGAAGTGTTATCCCAGATCCAATCATTAGCACCTGAAGACGCAGCATCTGTATTAAAATTCCAGGAACATAGACGAAAATGTCTCCCCGCTGTGTTGGGAGGTTCGGTCGTTGCCGAGACAAAATAGAAGGATGTTGAAGATTCTGCAGATGTAATGTCTAACCTTGGACAACACCAGGAAGGGGAGCAAATGAGAAATCCCGAAGAAAAAGAGAAGACTCCGGATCTGCCAAGCAAACAGAATTCGGAGGATGAAGAAAAAACTCCAGACCCACCAAGGAAACAGATGTCGGAGACTGAAGGAGAAGCTCCAGGTATGCCAAAGGAGAAGAACCCTGTCGATACTCCAAAATAATCGGCAAAACAAATAGGAGAGCCCATCACCTCGGTCACACCCTTGCAGTCGGCACAGGGAAATGTCAGCGAGGGATGGATATTTGATGAATAACTGAGGCCCATAAGAGCCGAGGAACTCCCTCCAAATGAGTTATTTTTTGATAAAAAGAGAAAGGCGGTAGTGAAAAGAGAGTTCTATCAAGAGGGAGAGTCCACTGCGAAAAAATATAAAATCATGAAAGATGGCAAAAATAAGAAAAGTGACCAACTCGCTACTGAAATCACGAGAACACTGTGGGCATACGCTTCAGCAAATCAATTCTCAGTTGGGCTTTTGAATAACCAACTAAAAAGGAAAAATCGCCTAATCAGGACCCTCGAGGCTAGATTGGCTACAGCCGCAGAGAATGCTAAAGGTCAGGCCAGCATGGAGATAGAACAGGCTTGAGTGGCCGACAAAAATGAAATAGAAGTGCTCAAAGCCAAGCTGGAGCAAGCACATCTAGTGATCCGAGATGGTCGGATACAGGCAGGTCAACAGAGGACTATGATCGCAGAGCTGCAGGTTCAGGTAGAGGTCACTGAAAGCAGGGTGATCGATGTCGAGGGGTTTAAATCCCGAGAAATTGATATTTGGAGTAGGATATCTTCTACACAACAGAGTTTGCTAGATAAAGTGGGAGTGATTCGAGAGGATTGCTTGTTGATGCATCGTATTTCTGAGAACCTGAATGTCAGAGAAAGGAATGCAGAAGCATCTTGGGTCACCTTTTAGGAGGCGATGATAGCTACGAACAACAGAGTTTCGGCAGGTTCTCCCAGACTCACCATCTCAGAACAAACTAGAGGTAACATTTTGTTGAAGGATTGGGAGCATAACATTACCCTAGGCAAGGAACAGGCCCAAAAAGTAACCAATTCATTAGAAGAAGCCTTCAATGCTATAGATGGCGATCTGTTGGGTATGGAGAGTGGAGGCGATCCATAAACCTTAATGCAAATGAAAGTAGAACATATCTCGCTCGATATGAAAGAGAAGGATGAGAGAGATTCATCCGATATCTCTCAGATGGACAAGGTGAACATGGCTCAAGTTGACAAGTACTTAATCCAACCCAGCGCACAACTAAGTTCCCTCGACATCGTCGATGCACAAATGAGAGACAAGCTGCAGCAATTAGCCTGAGAATGTTACTTCGTCGAGGCCAGCTGTCAAGCGGAACCTTCACAGCTTGTATCTCAGTTTGTGGAAAAATGTAGCTCCTGCACCGAATCAGCGAGAAGACGAGCACCTGGCACCAATTGAAAATAGAGTAGGATAAAGAGAGTGATTGCGCTCCTCTCGGTTGTAACCGAATTTGTGAAACCGTTGAGATTCTAACTGATCTGTAAAGTTGTATAAATATATCAGAGAAAGAAAAAGAAAAGGCTGGACCTTTTTGTGTCGATTGTAATAGAGTTTTTGCATTCGAGGAGTTAATACAAGCAAATCTGGAGATTCTCGATTCCGTCAAGACTGTGTTACAAGTTTGTTTCTTTGTTTTTCATGTTTCATTTCATTCCATTATTCATAATTGATATGCTTCGTTATACTTTAGTACGACCACTACTATAACGAAAGGATTTCGGTTTTCTGTATTTGTTTACTGTCTTTCGTCTGCACCAGCTATCAGCGGGTGTAAGACCAATCTGCATGTTCAGAATTCTACGTATATTCTTTGCTATGTCAATTATTTTCTTACTAATTTCCTCTTCTGTTTATATGTGAGTTTTCTATTTAACAGGAACCTTGCGTTACATGCAGCTAAATGTATTTCTCTCATCTCACACCTTTATATTAAAATATAATACAGTCACGGGAAAGAGCCTTCAATTTTCATTTCTATTTTATCCTTAAAACGTAAAATTCTCTTTTTATTCAACCAAATCAAGACAACATTTAATCTCTCTTTAAATCCTTTCATACTCTTATTGTTCCCCCATGACTGTCCCTACATCAACACAGCCTAATATCAAACCCGGACTATCAAACCAAACACATATTGCATTAAATCTTTTTGACATAATCCTTAAAACTGCAAATAACCGGGAAGAACTTGAACGTTCATGGGCAACCATTGAACAAGATATAACTACTCAGGAACAGTTGGAAGCTAGACAACACCAACGTAGGAATCTTCCCTAGTTTCCCTTACCGAAGGTTGACGTTACCCTCATACCCATCTTTTACCTACTTTTGGATGCTTTGACACTGTACTTTTAAGCCTTAAGTACAGACTCAGGACCAACATTCAGAATCAGTAATGGTAGAAGTTTCAGCCATGAAATTGCCGAAAAAAGTGCTTATCCCGTGGATTTCAAGTGAATTGGCGGAAGCAGTGAATGGTTCATTAGGATCATTTAAATAAGTCACTGTGAACTTAAGATAATTCTCATGATTGAACTTGATTCTGTTAGGATTTCCATTCTCGGGGAGCCACAAGTAAGACCAATCTGTCGCAAAATAACCATGTAGCTGTTCAGACCAATCTCTACTTAAAAACAAACCATATACTTCGGGAATATCAACGACAATAATATCAATAACCTGATGGACTTTAGGATTAGATGATAATCTGATAAGTACATTTTTTAATTCACTTATTACTTTAACACTAGTCCATTCAAGCTGAATAATTTTTAGACTGGAAGGTTGAACTTCGACATTAATGTTTTGGCAGACAGACCAAGGCATTGTGTTTGACGATGCACCTGAATCTACCATACAGTTATGTACATTCCTATTGAAAATTTCAAAAGTCAACAAAAAGGGTGGGACATTTCTGCGAGTATTAATAGTAGAAGTTTGTTGTTTTTTACTCGCAGCCCGTGAAACTAGTTTATCTACATTTGTTACACTTTTTACAGCAAGGTCTCTTTTATTAGAGGACTCTAGCGTAATTTTAACGGAGACCCTTTGAGGTGTTTTGGGGCTATTTTCAACAACTTTGTTTCTATTCGAATTACTATTTTTGTTGTTTTCTGCAATATTCTACAGGATCTTTTGCAGAAGAAAAGAGAATTTCAATAATTCGTAAACAGAAATATTCGCTCTAAGTTTTTTGATATCCTCAATCAAATCATACTCTAAACTTGGAGTTGCTGAATTATGTTTAGTTTCAATTGGTTTAGACTGTTTTTGAGGTGCATTAGTTCTAATTTCAGAAGAAGATTTAATCGTTGTTTTACTTCTGGTATTGTAAGGATGCACTGTTTCGAAATTAGCTTGAAAAATGCTATCCGAAAAATGTCCAAAAATGTTGGGAGAGGATTTGTCCTCTTCCACAAACTCTTGTTCAGCCACGTCTTCATGAATCTCGGGAGGAATCAAGTTATCATGTGCTTCTAGAATTGTCTAGATAGCAAACTATAAGCTTTCTAGATTCAAGCCTTCAGAATTTGAGTTTGTCAGGTCCTTTGCTTAAAGAAGATTCTTCAGCCGATCTTCTCAAATCTATAACCTGATTAGACAACTTCTAAATGACCTTCTTTAAACTTTCTAGGTCTGAAATATCTGATTGAGTTTTGGTTTGCGGAGGTCTAGGAAGAATTTTGATTTTCTTCTTGGAGGATGAAGTAGTCTCTGCCTTGTTACATATATTATCTTTTAGGCTGAGAATATCTTTCTTGATTTGACTCGCCTCTTCGAAGGCTTCTAACAATGTGGCTTTCTTATACCTGTTTACCCAAGTTTCTATGTTTTGGTGTAGGGATTTCGTGTAGTATGCAACGATAAAATTTTCAGCAGGCATTGAATTCGTGGGGATTCGATTTTTTAATGTTAGGAACCTTTGATTAAAGTCTTTTATCTTTTCTTTGGGGTTCATATTTAAACTAGAGAGTTCCATGACTAGGACTTCAGGAGATTTGTCGTCTCCGAATTTCTCAAGAAAATAGGATTCAAATCTATCCCAAGACACAATGGTGTGGGGTTGTTGGGAAAAGTACCAAGTAGAGGAATTTCCCTCAAATGTATATGGGAAAAGTCTACATACTACGTCTTCGTGTTCAACACTATGTAGCCTAATGGCTAGCATGAATTTTTTAATATGATCCTCAGTAATCTGCTTGGAATCTGGGTCAAATTTAGGGAGCCATTTCTCCTGATGTTTAGGCAAAGGATGTTGGGGCCCAGGTATGGCCACTGCATCTTGATCGAGCCAAGGTCTGGCAGGGTTATTCGTATTTTCCATAGGTATGGGTGGTGTCGAAGGATGAGATAAAGAACTTCCTTCATCTCATGATTATTCTCTAGAAGAAGAAGGAGATGAAGGGGGTGGTGATGGAGGAATACCAGATCCTCCTGCTGCAGGAGTGAGGATGTGATCTGGATCCGTAGGGTTTAGGGTAATATTAGTGCCATCAAGTTTCTCCCTGATATCAGAGAAGTCTAATGGTTGATTCAATGGCTGACCTGGTTGTCTAATATAGGCTAAAGAACTATGTGTCCTTAGGAGGGATTGACGAACAATTTCTTGTACGTCGGCCCCTGGGGGTTTGGTGTTACTGGTTCAATGGTAATCCGTGGATTGTCATTTGATGTGATTGTTGTTTGAGGAACAATGTTGTCATCAGAGAGACTCCTTGTTACTATAGGTGAGCGGCTAGGTGGGGGAGGAGTCTTGTGACCTCCACGTGCCATCAATAGTATTCAAGCCCTCCTTCTAGCGCCATTTGTTGACTGGCAAAATTGACCGCTCGTCAAATGGAAGAGTGAATCTGGTCTGAGGTTGTCCAATTAACCCAATCCGTTTGGATTGACTCACTCTGACGGGTTTAATGGCTCCGTTAGCCAATCCAAAGTCCTAAAGGAAACAAAAAATAAATAAAAGAAACAAAATAACTCACTAATTACTAATCACTGAAATATATACGTACATCTAANTATATATATAGTTTATTTAAATAATATTAGTATGATAGTTCTATTTATCTAATTCATATATGCAATATGTACAAATTATGAGTTTTAATCTGAACTCATAAAAATCGAATGTAAAATGGTTCTTTCAATGACAGTAAATAAAGAAAGCAAAAGTACTAGTTTTTGGTTTGTTTTTTAATCTATATGCATTCGTAAGATCAAATATTAAACTACTATTTAAACAGAAAAATATAGACAGTGAAAATTATACTATATATAAGAACTTCTATAATAAGAAAGAAAATGAAATAAAAGAACAGACTAACCTGTTCATCACTTGAGGAGTATGCATCCAACTGTTTGCGTAAATCGTACATCAGTCCATCCACGAGATAAATCTGCTATGCATCTTCACACTGTTTGGTACAAACGCTAAACTGTGCATTGACTGGTGTATTTAATTGATAAAACAATAGGAGGCAAAATAATTACAGTGATATAATAGACTGCAAGTGATAACACATAAGATAAATCCAATAGTTACAACTTGCATTTAATCAATCAACATGTTTACAGTAAATCTCATAATATGAATTGAAAGGTCATTTAATTGTTTTGATAAAATTGAAGCATAAAATCATGAACTATGAAGGAAAAACTATCTTGATAACAAAATAATCTACAAAGACGAAAGCTATCTGCAGTCATTCAATTATCAAGATAAACAAATTATAGATCACAACAACATTCACAGATGACTAAAGCATAAAGTAAATATTTGTTATGTCTAAATTTGAGTATAAGTTGTTCACAATAAGCCCCAAGCCGAGATGTCTCTGATTACAAAATGATGGTTTTATAAAGGCCTAAAAAAAGATAATTGTTTCCCTTTCTGAGATCAAATATTTATTACAAAAATAAAAGGGGGATGCACCCACCCAGATCCTACCAAATCCTCCAAAACTAACAACAGTTCATTTCTGTTCATACAAAATGCATCAAAGATATGACTGGAAGGTCTTAAGCATGCCTCAAATCAATTTGTAATCATGGATTCTTGAATATCTTGAAAGAAAAAGGAAAATAGATAGATTTAGATACATTTCTAACCATTAATTTACACAATTCGAATTAACATAATTGGCTACAAAATCTTTTGATTCTGTAGCTAGTTATTTAGTAAATGAAATACAATTTATTAAAAAAAAAACCAATCTAATTTCAACAAAGAGTCTTATTTTAAGATAAAGAATCATACCTCCAACTATGAGATCAAATCGTATCAGATAACCTTGGAATTCACAATGGTTGTTGCATCCTCAACATTTTTAAATACTACATTGTCTGTTGTCTTTATACGTTTTTCTTTCCCTTGAATAACAGAATCAAGCCTATGGTTTTCACTCGTTAAGACATCGATCTGATCCTTTAAAGCCTTAACCTGTGACTGTAGGATAGGGATATCGGTATAATATCTATCAATCCATGATAGACAGACTTCACACTTTGATTGTGCAGCGGTTTCATGGGAACACACATGGTTGTGAACCGGAGCACCTTCCATACTGACAGTAGGTTCATTCCCCAATTTGACACCAGGAAACTCTGGATTGTTTTTCAGACAGGGAGGTAAATTGTCAACAAAATTGTAGGGTCAATCAAGGTAAGGCTTGAATGAATGAAGGTGTTCTACAGCGAGGAACCTATTGATTTCAGAGTCTAAACTCTCATGGACTTCAATCATACTGATCAAACTTGCATGAGAGTTTGACTTGTTACGAATCCTCCTAGAAATTAGCCTCCCAACTCTCTTGTTCTTAAAATTTATATCAATATTTCTCTTAGATGTATTCCCTGTAGGTTTCTTTAAATTTTTAACACAGTCATTAAGATGTATAATCTACTGATAGGTTTGTTCAATAACCTTTGGATCGATCAAGGGTTTGCTGTAAGGGGGTGAGACATAGGTATGGGGAGGTGAGAGAGGAATTGTAGGGTATACAAGGGTCTCTTCAACCACGAGTTTATATACCTCCTCCATACCAGGGTTACCATAGTTGTTTCTAGTTATGAATGAATCCCAACTGTCATTCTGTAACTCTAATTGATGCATAAGCAAGATTTTAATTAGGCCGTGATGGAAGAGGCTAGAGTCTGACCACTACTTTTTGTATCTTTTGCCCATTTTATAAAGAATCCTCAGTAAGTAATATGGCATGTTCAAGGGAATCCCCATAAAAATCATAAGAAAACGCAAATGGTACAAAAACACAAGACCAAAACGTCCCTCACAGGTAACAAGTTGTTTTACCACAGCAAGAAAATCGTGCCACCGAGATTTTAGGAAGGAAATGGGCATACCTTTGTCACACCCTTTTATTTTCCAAGATGTAAACAATAGGCTCCAAGGAACTTCTTCCACTTTTTCATTTTTAAACCACCTTTGACCACTTACAGGTAGTCCTGTAGCTTGACTCAAGAAATCCTTTGTAACATCCAGTTGTACATCACCCACTTTCGGTCTACACCCATCAAAGGAGAAACTGAATTCTTAGGCAACTTGTAAATTGAAACCCTGAAATTTCCTAATGAAAGCGAGCCAGCCACTTCTCTCCAAATCTTCTCTGGCATCGTCATATAAGAGCAGAGTTTGAATTCCGTTTGGTTCAACTCTCACAACAGGAGCCATAATGGATGAAAGGGTAATGAATCAGACACAATGCATAGGGAGGGTTTGTGAGACAGCCTAGAGCCATAACCCGAGCCCGTTAAATTCCAACAGTGAATGGTGTATGAACATAAACTCATAACAATTAGATGGGTGTTTAATTGAAATGCATGTGAAGAGGGTTTGCAAAGCCCAAGGCCATTTTTGGAAATGATGTCTACCTGCAAATCGTATCGCCACCTTTGCATTTAGTACAGGCTAGGACCAAAGCATTAAAAGTGAAAATAAGTTTGCGCATCGTGGGTTCTATCACAAGGTTTTGGTAGGTCAAAAATCAAAGGCTTAGCAAAAAGAAACGTATAGCCAAGAATCAAACAAAACCATACCAAAAATAAAATCATGGGGGTCCTTTGTTTATATAACCATCACTCTCTAAGCATGCATTGGTGTTGAAAGGATCAAAACAAGGAGAGTAACTCTTCATGGAAAGGAACCAAACTTCATTAATAAACTGTATGAACAATTTGCCTTTAATGAAATTTTAAAACACAAAGGTAACATAGTCACAAATTTTCATGCTTCGTATTCATGCTTCCAGTCATGAACGAAGCATAGATAAAAGCAGATAAATAGGGAAAAGAAACAACTTACAACTGTCGTTTCGAAAATTGCATTATGAAGAGTAATGAAAACAGATGACCCCTAGTTAGGCAGCTATATAGATCAATTAATTGATATAAAAATTTAATAAATATGCTAAGATGCCAACATTTTTTTATTATGATATTCACAGACTTCTTGGATCTTTTTCTCTCCCTCTCTCTGTATTCCTTCAATTCAAAATTATCTTGTTCCAATAGGGCATTTCAAGTGGCCAAGAATTTCACTTGAGCCTGTAAGAGAGGTATATCTCTATAATAATGCTCTATCCAGTCGAGGAAGCTATCACAGTGCACTGGAGAAATGGCAGACTGATGTGGAAAACAATCGACAACGGGTGCTTAATGTATCACTGTGGTTTGTTCTAGGTCGTGGACAATACCTGAAAAACATTATTTTCCCTTGAGACAAGGGAGTAAATTAGACACAAAGTCATACTTCTCAACCTGGGTGACAACCTCTTTCCTGGGGCACTGATTTTCTGGGTCTTTATGAGCCAATAAATTTTCTATATATCGATCTAAACATGGATCATCGATCTCGATCAGATCAATCTAGCTCAGATGATTACTCTTTCGATTTTTTATTTTTCTAGAAATCAAACGACCATCATTCTTATTCATGAAATTTAAATCCGTGATTTGTGGTTTCTTTCCCTTACAACAATTCTTCACAACAGATTTATCATTATCGTTTAAATTAGAATCGTTCATAGGCACATGATGATACTTTTATTTTAGTTTGGTAATTACCTATTCCACAGATCTTCTGGGTCATAGTCTATATGGTAATTCTTTATCCAAAGGGGTTTCATCAACAACATAAACTGGTTCAACAAATTCTAAGCCATCAATTGAATTAACAACTTGGATTTCAGTTACTGGTCTTTCCAAATTAGGGTTTACAATTAAAAGAGGTTTGACTGTAGTTTCATCCTGGGTGAAGCCATTTCTGATCAAAAAGGTCTCCCAATTGTCACTTATTTTTGACAAGTGATAAACCAACAAGATTTTAATGAGTTCATGTTGAAACAGACTCGAATTGATACCATGTCACTTAAAGTGCTTAGACATTTTGTAAAGACTTGTCAAAAGGTAAAAGGGCATATCCAACTCAAACCCTATGAAATTCATAAGAAAATGGATGTGGTACAGAAAAACCATCCCATATCAGCCTTCACAAGTGACAACTTGTTTCATAATTAAAAGGAGATTGTGCCATCTAGGTTTTAACAATGCAATGGGAATACCTTTTGTACAACAAGTGGATTTGAGGGAAACCATGAATAAACTCCATGGGTCGTCCTCGATATTTTAATTCTTAAACCACCTCTCAACTTTTGAAGGGAGTCTTGTTTCCCTTCTTATGAAATCCTTTGTTAATTCCAATTTTACATCACCGACCTTGGCCCTAAAATCGTCAAACGTTTGTGCAAAATATTTTGCAACCTGGAGATTATAGCCTTCGAAATTCTTGAGGAACACATACCATCCATGAGCCTTCAGGTCGTCAATAGCATCATCATGGGATAGCAGATCTTGGCATCCGTTCGGCTTGATACAAACCACAGGTGCCATTGCCACTGCAATACAGATACAACATATATCACACAATAAATGTTTAGGTTTCCAACGGACGAGCAGCAGAGAGAGATCTAAGAGAACTGTGCTGGTATGAAAAATGCAAGGTTTGGGGACTATCATATTTCGAACAAAAGGGTTAGGGAAAATGAAAACAGAGGGCTCGTAAAAATACAAACCATTTCTCACAATGAGTGTCAAACCCTCGTAATGAATGGTCTCATTAATATTTCAAGCCAGTAAGGTGAAATGAAAATGTAGGTACAACATTCTTGTACCTATTGATATGAACGTTGATGTGAAAAATTCACTAATGAAATTATATCTGATGTTAACCAACATGAACCAATGAAGTCACAGGACCCATAATCAATGAAGATTTTGATAGTGTATTAATCAATAAGTTCATAAATCTTGAGTTTAAACCATTCATGGGTGTCTACAAAACGAAATCTCTAAGGTAAAAGGTATGAAATTTCAAACCAAGTTTTTATTCAAATTCATGCTTACAGTCGTGAATTAAAAAAAACGAAAATGCAAACGAAAAACTTAGTAAGATAAAGTCAACCCAATCATCACCTAGAAATCAAAAGACATAATCATTTATAAATGTAAGGAGGTGGAAGCTACATAAATATTTTTATCTCTTCACGATGATTTTAAATTATGATAAAATTCGACAGAATTGGTGGCTGCCAACAGGCTCATAGATGGAAGGATTAAAAAACTACACAGTTTTCTGCACATCCTAGGATTGGCCAGAAATTTGTTTTTTGTAAGCAAATTGGACGATGCAAAGGTACAAATTGTATTTGAAAAAGAAACCTTCAGGATGCTTTGAGGATACAATTTGTTGTTGAAGGGAGTTTGGATTGGAACTCTGTATAAGCTGCAAGGAAACACTCTTAGTGATGGGTGAAATAGTTCCATTGTTCATGATATTGGATTTGAAGAAGAAAAAAATCCTATAGTCTATGGAGAAAAGGTTATGTTGTGGCATCAAAGACAGGGCCATATTGGAGATAAGGGTTTTCGAATACTACACGGTAAAGGTATGGTTGAAGGTATGTCTAAATTATCTTTGGATTTTAATTTCTGTGAACATTGTGTATATGGGAAGCATAATCGGGTAAGATTCCCCTCTAGTCTAACTAGGGAAAGATGAATTTTACATCTAGTGCATAGTGATGTGTTTGGACATGTGTTGATTCCATCATTGGAAACATTTGTGTACTATGTCTCATTTATAGATGAATTCTCGAGGAATACTTGGATAGATTTCCTCAAAAAGAAATCCAAAGTCTTTGACAAGTTTAAAGAGTTTAAGGCTCTTGTTGAGAATCAGAAAATAATTAAGGTGTTGAGGATGTATAATGGTGGAGAGTTTTGTGGGAAAGAATTTGAATAATTATGTAAGAAATGTGGTATATAAAGGTAGAAGACTACTCCTTATACACCTCAAACTAATGGAGTTGCAGAAAGGATGAATAGGACGTTGATGGAAAAATAAAGGTGCATGCTCAGTGGTGTCGGGTTAGGGTAATAATTCTAGGCAGAGGGAGTGGGTATTGAATGTTACCTATTCAATCGATCACCCTCATCAACACTAGGTGACAAGACTCCACATGAGGTATGGATTGGTAATAAACCCTATCTCACACATCTCAAGGTATTTGACTGTGAGGCCTATGTTCATTTTCCAAAGGAAAACATGAGTAAGAGAGATAAGAAGGATGAAAAGTGTATCTGTATTGGGTATAAATATGGTCTCAAAGGTTATAATATTTAGAACCCATAAAATAAGAAGGTTGTGTATAGTCGAGATGTGTTATTTATAGAAATGAAAGATTTTGTCAAATAGGAAGTCCTACTAAGTAAGGAAGAACCAAAGAAGAAATAGATTGAGTTAAAGGATGATGAATCATACTCTCCAGAAGAACATGAATAAGAAGAAGAAGATCTTCATACTCCAATATTCAGGAGGTTTGTTTGAGAAAAAAGGATAATGGAAAGGTATACTCTACGTAATTTTCTCTCAAAATTTTATTTTTCTATTATTGATGATGATACTAGAACTGTTAGAGAGGCAGTGGTTTTAGAGGATGGAAATTTTTTGAAGAAGGCCATGGTTGAAGAAATGGAAACCTTGGGAAAAAATGAGGAATGGGATCTAGTGGAGTTGTATATTGGAAGAAATCCCATTGAAAACAAATGGATATTTAAAAAGAAGTTGAATGAAGAAGGAAAAGTGGAGAAACACAAATCTTGGTTATTAGTGAAGGTTTATTCCCAGGTTAAGCGAATTGATTTTGGTGATATTTTTTCTCCTGTTTTCGAGTTAACCTCTATTGGATTTATGTCATCTATTGTTGATGCATTTTATTTTGAAGTAGAACGGATGGATGTGAAGAAAACATTCCTACATGGGGATCTAGAAGAATAAATCTACATGAAGCAACCAGAAGGATTTGTTGTGAAGGGAAATAAGGAGTTGGTATGCAAGCTAAAAAAGTCCCTATATGGTTTAAAACAATCACCAAGGATGTGGTATAAAAAAATTGATAATTATATGTTGGGACTAGGATTCAAAAGAAACAAAGAGGATCACTGTGTGTATTTCAAATTAATTGGTGATCATTTGATTTATTTGGATGACATGTTGCTGATAGGAAACAACAAGGAGATTATACAGGTTGTGAAAAATCAATTGTCCTCTAAATTTGACATGAAGGATCTTGGTGTTGAAAATTTCATTTTGGGAATGGAAATTAAAAGAG
The DNA here is from genome assembly GCA_009831015.1 of Picea engelmannii. Lineage (NCBI taxonomy): Eukaryota > Viridiplantae > Streptophyta > Pinopsida > Pinales > Pinaceae > Picea > Picea engelmannii. Next base: position 399,108 of record ML784515.1, read on the forward strand.
ATCTGGAAAATAGGAAAATTTGGTTAAATCATAGAAAATATGTCGAGACCATATTGCAGAGTTTTAATATACACGAATGTAAATTGGTCAGGGTCCCTATTCCTATAGGTGTAAAGTTATCTACAGATCATTTTTCCAAGACATGGGAAGAAGAGAAAGACATGTCTCATGTTCCATATGCAAGTGAGGTTGGAAGTTTGATGTATGAAATGGTCTTTACTAGACTAGACATTGCACATCCAGTGGGATTTTTTAGCATGTATATGTCAAAAATAGGGAAGGAACATTGGATAACAATAAATATAGTTTTCATGCATTTGTGTGGCACTACTAGTTATGGATTATGCTACCAAGAAATAATAGGTCTGGATAGAGTGTTGGACATACATGGATTTGTGGATGTAGAATGGGTAGGATATTTGGATCATAGAAGATCTACAAGAGGGTATGTGTTTAACCTATTTGGAGGAGAAATCAGTTGGATGTGAAAAATATAATTTGCAGTGGAACTTTAAATTACTAAAGTTGAATACATGGCAGCCACTCATGCAAGAAAGGAAGCAGTATGGTTATAAAGATTGTGTTAATGTATTGGGTTGGTACAATAAGATGTAAGGATAGAATGTGACAATTAGAGTGCACTTTTTCTAGCGAAGAACCCAACTTATAATTCAAAGACAAAGCATATTGATGTTGAATATCACTTTGTGAGAGACATGGTTGAATAAAAGAAGGTGTTATTGATGAACGTGGACGCTTTGAAGAATGTTTCATATTCATTAACAAAATATGTGAGCACTGAGAATTTCTCGTAGTGTAGAGGATATATAGGCATTACTGCCCTGGATTGTTGACTATGTAACCTTGTAACACATTTGTCGAAACAAATCTATGATTTAGTTTGCAAAATGTTTCTTATCACTTCTCCATCCAATTCCATAGTTTTTTTTCTTTTTGAGCAAGTCACTAAGAGGGAGGGTCGCTAGCCCCCTCCCCTTAGGGGGGTTAGAGGGGGGCGGAGCACCCCCTTTCCTAGGGGTTCATAGGGGGGAGGATCCCCCTTGTCCAAGGGGTCACAGGGGGTGCGATCCCCCCTGTGCAGGGATTTCAGGGAAGCACCCCCGGGAAAAAAATCACATCTTTTTGCATCCATTTTTGGGTGGTTTCTCATCACATGGTTTTCGTCGATGGTTTTCTATTTCCGATTAAGGAATTCGGTTTTTTTACTAATCCAAGTTATTGGATTAGGGTTTTTGATGATAAGGGATCCTATATGTATATTATATTATAAACAATGTATGATGTTAATGGATATAAAATATGTTGGTTTTCGTGGCTTAGGTGTCCAGTGGAAAAATATCTGTGTAATGTGTGTATTTTCCATTGTATCTTTTATGTTATTTTATTGAAAACAAATTTGTAGTAAATAATTGTAGAAGGTTAAAATCTACACTAAGTATTGCCAAAATCTTAGAGTAATCTTCAACAAATCTATGGTAATAATTATCCAAACCAAGGAAACTCCTTCCCTCATGAATTGTTCTCAGTTACTCCCAATCATGAATCACCCTTATCTTCATAGGATCCATTTGAATGCATACTTCTCCAATCGATCGGCCTAAAAATATAATTTCAATATTCCCAAAGACACACTTGAACCTATTCAAATATAATTAGTTATACCTCATTACCTCAAGGAGTTATACCAAATACTTCTTTTCATATTCTATGTTCTCACTAAAAAACACAATGCAATCTAGGTAGATAATTAGTGACTTGTCCAAGAATGGTTTAATCACATCGTTCATCACGGTGAAAAATGAATATTAATCACTACACAACCCAAAATGCATAACAAGAAACTCAAAACTTTCATACCTTATCGTCATGGCTATGTTTTCCTCATCTCCTTCCATAATCCGTATTTGGTATTATGCTTTCCTTGAGTCCATATTTGAGAGAACCTTGACCTTCACCAAGGTTTCAAATAAATACATGGCTAAAGGTAAGGGGTATTGGTTTTTTGTGGTCTTATTATTCAATGCACAATAATCTTATCACATCATCAACTTTGGGTCATCCTTCTTTTGGAAGAGTATTTTTTCACCATGTGGTGAACTAGAAGACTTTATGAGTCCAATATGAATAATATTAGTCAAACGTCACCTGAACTCTTCTAAATCATGTCTATAAAGTCAATAGGGAGCTCTAGCTAGAGGTTGCAACCTCCATTCCAACTCAATATGAATGTCAACGATGTTCTTGGGTGGGATCAATTTAGGTAATAAATTGGACATCCAATCAACATAATCATCCAACACATTTGCAAGTGTTGGCATAACAAGCATCCCCACTCCACCCTCATCCACTTCGCGAATAACTATTGCAAAAAATTGTGATTTTGGACATCTAGGTTTCCTCTTCATGCTCAGTGCAGAGGAAATTTGCACCCTTCCATCTATCTTCTTTCCATTGTGTACATAGAACAAGCCTTTGGTCGACTAAGTATCACCAAATTGTCTACAAATGGCATGAGAATTGATTACTCTATCCTTAGGAATTCCTACCTAAGAATAACTTCAAAGTCATCCATCTGCAATATTGTGATGTTTGTGTGGAATTTCCACTTGTCCAATTGTATGTGAACTGTGTATGCAACCCTAAATGTTTCCTTATCCATAGAATTTATCACCATGATTGAAGTACCACACGACCTAACTCTAAGCCTAAGTTCACATGATAACTCCTTTTTTAAGAATTTGTGTGAGGAACTAGAATCCACCAATGTGTACATTGTCCTTCAATTGATAATAGAATACACATAACAAAGATAATTGGAATTATTTCTTTGGTCTCTGTCCAAGGAACCTATCTTCTACAAAGAATCCTTCAAGAAGGGATTCTCCCTTCCATCCATAAAAACGTTTTGGGCATAACTTGTTAACATAAATGAATAGAAACAAGAATAAAACAATATTTACCTTTACTTGAAGTGGCCTACCAATGGGTATTGATAATTTTCATCTTCAAAAGGTTTGTTGGGGTATGCCTACACTAAATTTTACTTGAACCTAAGACTCTCTAGATCCTATTCTCTATGACTACTACATTCTCCTTCACTTAGTTGAAGTGAACTCTAAGGTGGAGTGGGACACCCAACCAGGTTACTCCTTGACCAACTGTGTCTTGTAACAATATCTCAAAGTCATTCTCTTCTTTCATCCAATCTTTACTTCATACTGGATCTATTTTGGATAACCATTGAAGGGGTTTGTTCGATACCTCTAATAGATGTTTCCTGCATGAGTTCCCATAACTTATAGGAAACTTCCTATATAAAGGATCATCATAAATTTTCCTCAAACAATTTAAGACACCTTCTCAACCTACTGCATCCTTCTTAAACATAGTCAAGAGCATCCAACAAAGTTATGAAACCAATGTATTGAATAAGTTGAGCTCTGATACCACCTATCTGAAGGAATAATCCGTACTTATAATATGATGAAATCATTATTAATGAAATTAGACTTGTTCTAAAAGTATACATATGATCAAAGTTGAGGACAATGAGAGAAGTTAGGGATGGAGATCACATAGAATCAGTTGAGATATTTATAGAGATATTCATGGAGATATTGTGGAGATAGTTATGGATATGGTTGTACCAATTATCCATATTGGAAATATTTGTATGCACACCTCAACACTATATAACGAGGCCTCATGTATTGTATTGATGTAAGAGAGTGATGTATGATTATTGTACATTAATACAATGCGATCTTTGATGGATATTTGTTTTTATTATGTGCAAATATATGTGGAAATTGTTGTTTATTGATTCTCTTTAAATCAACATTTGGTATCAAAATGATGAACCCAAAGAGTGCAATGTGTTTTCCATCATTTGATGCATGAACTAGTGAGGAACATAATTTGGTCAAAGGAGAGTTGTTTTATGTGCATAGGTCATGCGAATTGTTTCCAGAGAGAATTGTCTACCATATAACCTACACATGGAGGAGCCTATAGCGGAGTGGAGGAGGCCATATAACCCACGGGTGGATTTCTATCAGACCTATGCATGGAGAAGTCATGACCAATGACCTGAATTATAGTAGAAAAGTATAAGATTGAATTTGAGCAGCAAGTAAGAACCAACGAGGGTGAAGTTAACAAAAAGGATTGAGGTTTCTTGGGATAACATCCAACACAACAAGGGTTTAAACTGAGTCCTCAATAAATGAATTATTTTTGTGGCTTCTAGATAGTTTCAGATTCATCACCATGTGAAATAGACCAACCAAAAATTGATACACCATATATCACAGTGCTACCAAGATAACAATTGATCAAAGTGATTTAATCACTTCTCCAATTACCACTATCACAATGAGGATTCTGCACCTGACTTGTGAAAGTTTGCCAACACCTTTAATAAATAAGATAGTCGTAATTGTTTAGGGATGTATAGGTGTATTTTTTCACTTGTGATCTCTCTTAGTCATGTTAAGTATCTTGCAAGCATATGGGGGAGTATTCATATCAGCCAGTCATTTCAAGTTAAATTTCCATGTTCCAAGACAATAGCCTGAGCTGGTCATTTGTATTTAAGTCTCCTAAGACATGCATGTTCCATTTATTTTACAAGAAAATATCAAATCTCATTGAAACTTGAATAATCGTTCTCAAAATATTTCATGCGATGTTATGACTGCTTAGTGTCAAGTGTGCTTCTTTGTAACATGTGCCTTGCATTTATTATGATTCGTGAGTCGCATGAGTTACTGAGAACACACTTATACTGAGAGGGGGGGTGAATCAATATCATGATATTTTTTTATTTTTAACATTCATAAACCATAATGAAGCAATCACATAAATTTAACAACAAGAAGACACAATATTTATCATGGAAACCATTTCTAGAGAAAACCAAAACTACTTATTTTTATAAATTTGTAGGCACTAACCTATGGTTACAATTGTTTGTAGGCACCAACCTATGGTTACAATTGTTTGTAGGCATCAAGCTACTGGAGATACCAATCCCTAATGTTTTTTGTACGAACCGACCTACATGAGACATCAATCCCCTTTGTTGTTTGTAGGCACTGACCTACTTGATACACTAATCCTTTTTTTTGTTTGTAGACACTGACCTACTTGAGACACTAATCCCCTTTGTTGTTTGTAGGAACCCATCGACAAGGGACACCCATCCCCTTTTTTGTTTCTGTCTTCACCAAATATTCTCTGTGCTTTCTACTTCTATATTTTCTTTACCTTCACTAGATCTTCTTGCTTCTTCTTCTGCTTCTGCCTCAAATCCATCGTTACAAGTTTTTTTTGCTAGAACACCAGATTTGTTTTCTACAACACCAGATTAATTATAGCCCTAAAAATCAATAGTTGATTTAATATATGATATCCAACAAATGAAATAAATTATTGAAGGGACTTTTAAGGGGTAGGGAATGATTGATATATTAGATGGAAAATTTTGAGTTGTCCCACAATTTTGTATCATGTGATATAAATTCAACAGGTGAAAATAAATAATTTTTATTAGGGGGAAACTATTCAAGAAACAAGAAGCAGTAAGAAAAATCAAGAAGCAATAAATGGTTTCAAGAATCAATTTTGGAATATGAGCACAAAGAATAAAAGATAATGAAGGTTCTCATTGTTAAGGTCATCACTTTGGTGAATTTAAGAGGCTCTTATACATGAAGATATTAAATCATAAACCTCAAGAATGTATAGATGGTACATGTTAGCGATAAAAAATGCACTGGCATTTTTTAAGGAATGATGCCTAATCTTGTAGGGAAATTTTGATTACCTTCCCAAGCTCCAAATGCATATTTGAAAGCACCATTGGAAAGCTTAGGATTTCTAGATGTCAATCGACTATTCAAGCATGTAAAAAAGACTCTCCACGACTGAGAAATTTGATTTTAAACAAATATGCGCTTTCACCATCTAACCCGTCTTGAACTTTGCTAGTTAGCTGGTGAAAGCTCTGCTTTTCACCAGCTAAGGAGCAGATTTTTAGGTAAATAAGTTGGTGAAAGTCTGTCACGGCCGGAATGACCAAATTTTTTCCCAGATCGGGATTTTTTGAGTTTGAATGGTTTGAAACTGCTTCAAATGGATAGTTGTTGAATTATCAAGTCTGATTCAATGGTTATTTTTGATGGATAAGGGAAAGAAGAGGTGTTTCAATCAATTTTGGTGTCTTTTTCAAAGGCAGAAAATCAGGGTTTTTGCACACCTCACCAAATTCGAATTTTGTCTTTGGAGGACCAAATCAAATAGCCTTGGGAGGTTAAAACTACACTTCATCAACAATATACTACTCTTAGAGATCATTAGATAGGATCTTTTCCTATTTTGTTTTGATTTTCCATTTTTAGTATTCTAGATCCATTTTTATAGGATCTCATCCTACACTTGTTGTATCTATTTTGATTTAACTATTTTTAGCAAATCTGATCCATCTTTCAAGGATCTAGATTTCATCTTGTAAGGCTATAAAGCCAAAGACATTTGGAGCACCAAGGGGTTCAATCTAAGAGACATTTTCTAGCCATTGTACTTGACTTCTTATTCTGATAATAGAATCACAGTCCTCTTTTGTTTTCAATATCATATTATTTCATATATTTCATGATTCTACACTTTATTCCAGTTTAGTTTAGCTTTTAAGAACTGACATCTTCTTATTAATCTCATAAACTTGGATTAAAGAATTTCTTGTTGTCTTGTATGACCCTGCATATGGTTGTATTTGGTTATCTGGACTAGTATTCTTCATCCACTTTTTTCAACTCTGTTGTCTGATTATTGTCTTCTAAAAGCACTGCTTTATTCAGATACATGATGAGTGGTTACTTTCATTAGCTATTGAGTTATCTTATTGTTCCAAGCATACAAATCTACCATATTCTTAAGTTACCAAGCACCTTTGGTCTACAACCACAAAGGGTTTCTTGGAGTGATAACAAATTGGCGTCATTGCCGAGGAGAGGAGATCAAAGCTCAGCTTCCTTGGGACATGACCTAGATCCAACCTTGATGATAGAAAAATCCTGGACATTATTTGGTTGTAATCATCTATCTGGCGACTCCATGAAGGACGGATTCAGTGGCGATTCCATTGTTCAGAAATCTGTTGGTGACTCCACTGGTATGACATGAACCAGATCTTTGCTAAGAGGTATGTGTTCTGTGATTTTTCAAAAATTGTTGGTTTCCCTAATCCAGTGCCTAGCAGAGATGAATGGGAACGTAGCCTTCCTAGATTTTGAGGAGAAGAATGGTAAGTTCCAACTGAACACTTGTTGGATTTTCATGATTTTATTCATCGACTTGAAATTGTACATGAGGATGTTCAGATCCGGGTCTTCTTTTTCTCATTAGAGGGAATTTCTCATGAATGGTGCCAGTCTCTTCCTAATGCAAGTGTTAGTTCTTTAACAGATTTTCATTCAGCCTTCAATTCCTTTTGTAAAGATTATTTTCCAGTTGAATATCTTTTTGAAGGATGTTGTGAAGAGTTTTCTTCGTTTCATAAAGATTTATTTGTTGAAGAAGACATTTACCATGTAGGACAAGAGGTGTTGAAGGATAATAGTGACATATCTGACATCATATCAAATGTGTCTGTTGTTTTGAATATTGATCAAAATCAACATGTATCTTTTGGATGTATTGATGTTGAAGAACCAATGCATATATCATCAGGAGAAAGTAATAGATCAACATATTTCATATATGTGGCAAATACTATGAGCATCCCTCAGCTTTCAGATTTGCAGACACATGAAAATTATAGCAGACATGAATACTTGAAAGGTGATGAGCAGATTGACCAATCAATAAGTGAAAGTATTGCATCTGCAGTATATGTTGAAGACAACCCAAATTTTCCAGATTTGCAGACAAAGGTGGTTTGCAACAGACATGAAGAGGAAGATGATAAGCAGAAGGGTCCAGATCTCAAGCAACCTGCATTCAACAGTGAGATTAGTAAAAGCAACCTTCAACATATTTTCAATTTACAATTGGATCAACAGTCCAAAGAGGTATTTCTTTGTGAATTTGATGACCCTTTTGCTGACTATTTGGAGTCTATGAGCAGCATAAATCCAAAAATATTTTTTTCAGATGAAGGTTGGTCTTGTCATCTTTTCAAATTGCATTACCACAATCTATGGTTTCTTCTATCTTTTGGGAAAAGATCAAACATGATATTAGCAAGTCAATTACTTTCTTGGCTGCTTTGGAAATTTAGTTTTACTTGATCAATCTGCCTCTACTGGTTAATGTAGGGATTGATAGAAGAATAAGCTCTTTCTTTGAGCAGGTAGATTACTTTCAGTTTTTTTAATTAGGCAAAGAGACTCCCTTTTCACACTTAATGGCTCGATCTGGATCATCCCTCCATGCTGCATCTACTCAGTCAACCTCGATTCATCCATCAATCTCTTAGGTGTTTATTGCAGATTCAAAGAAATTTGATTTTTTCCCAAGGCAGGTTTCCTGGGTTTTCTGGGTTTTCACCATCTTATTGGTTTTGAAATCTGCTAGTTAGCTATTGAAAGCTTTCCTTTTCACCATCTAAAGGGGCAGATTCAGGGAAAATTAGCTGGTGAAACCTGTTACATGGCAGCAAGGTTGTATTTTTGCCCAGATTTGACTTTTTCTCAACCAATTCTTTCGAGGTTGGTTTCTAAAGATGCAGAGAACCTTGGAGAGAAGTCACAAAGATCAGAAGGTTTCAATATCTGGTTCATCTAGATGCACAATCAAAAATAGGAATCATGAAAACCATTTCAGATAAGCATTAGGTAGTAGTCTTTCTTGGGAAAGGTGGGTTTTGGAGTGAATGGTTGAAAACTTCCCATTTGTCTTATGCTGACATTAGTACCAGGTATAATTACCAAGGAGAAATGGATGCTCTAGAAGAGAAGCCAGGGAGCAGAAAACTAGAGGCTGATAACATTGAATACTTAAGTTGTTTACAGAGGCAGACATCTTATGTTGATCATTTGAAAGGAAACAATGCATTATTTGTTGAAAGAAGCAAGATTGTTACATCTTCCATGATATTTTCAGAGAATTCTAGTATATCATTTGCTTTAGTATATGGCTTTGTAGTGGTAAGATAAAACTTTAAAAGATGGAATGGTCCAAATCCTTATGTTAAAGAAGGTGGATTACAACAGAAAATTGGTGTAAATGTGGCTTTACAGTCTTTTACAGATCACACAGGTCCTATACTCTATATGGCAACACATAATATGGTGGTTACTACAAAGGAGCACAGAGTAGACAAGTATTGGTATCAGGCAGTATGGATTGTATTGTTCGTATGCGGGATTTGGAGGGTGGAAGTGTTCTTTCATTAACTATAGAAGGTTCCTGAGAATGGAAATCCAGATGAATTATTGTTATCTTTGAAGTTCATGACAAAATTGTTTCAGAGATGATAAATCTATGTAAAATGCTATCACATGCATGCAATCTAAGTGACCTATTTACACCAGAGCATATGCTTATTTTCTTCCTGCAGTGAAGGAAACATCCTTTTGTTTTCCTCGAGTTCATTCCATTTGGAAATTTCTAGTAGATATTTTGTTTGCAGATCTGACAGTGGCTCAAGAATGATAGGTTGTTGTAAATTTGCAGGGAGATAAATCAAAAGAACACTGAGTTTTTGGTGAAACAACAGTTTTGAATATGAAAGGTTTCTTTTTGGACAAAGACAGATCTTTCACCAGCGCAAAGGGAAATATTATAACAAGTTATTTGGTGAAAAGAAGAACTTTCACCAACTAACTAGCAAATCGTAAGGTGCATTAGCTGGTGAAACTACATAAAAAAAAAATTGGAAAATTAAGCTGGAGCAAAGCGATTTTGGAGTATTTGAAAAGGTATGGGAGAATCAAATGATTAACCACCAAATCAAGAAAAACTTAGCATCAAAGATTCGTGGAAGATTATTAGACTAAAGAGGTCGCAAAGGAGGCATCTAATATGGTCTTAGCAGATGACATTTTCAGTTCAATAGTTGCAGCTGTTACTGAAGGTCGTTCCATTTTACAACAACATGAAGGTTTTAATTCAGTACACAATATCCTCAAATATTGGTGAAGTTGCTTCAATATTTCTAATGGCAGCTCTAGAAGGTGATGGTCATACACTTGTAAGCTTTCCCCAACTCAGGACATGAGACCAATGTTCCTCTTGGGAAGGGTTTTAGGTGTCTCTTTTCAAAGAAAGATCACATGTTTTCTCCTTGGAAGCTGATCCATGTGATTACTTCTCAAATGGAAAAGATAAAGCTATAACCATTAATCATTCATTAACAAGGTTTTGAGCCATGGGATTATAGGAGGAAGAAGATCTCTAATATCTATATTCATCATGGCTAGGCAGCTAATATCCAGATTTGTGGCAATATATATTGGGTTTTGGTACATTTTATTTCAGAGGACCTAGGTGGCTGGCTCGGTCTTCTAATTCAATATGGATCAATTATCTTCTAAAAATCTTCTTCTAGATTCCTTTCAGGGAAATGACATGACTGAAAAACTTGCATTGATATGGAGATCGAAACAAAGATGGACATTGGTTCACAAGGTGCAATGATGCTCTTCAAAGAAACCGAGTAGGGTGAAGTGTTTGATTCAACACACCAGGGCATCTCAAGACAAATGATTTGTATCTGAAGCTGCTGGAAAACGAAAAGCCAAAGACCTCAAGCTACCTGCAATACTCTCATTTCAAGGTTGAAGTTATCCTGGAATTTTCAAAACCATGGTTACATATCTTACCATCCTGCCTATGTTCAACACTTTTCTTCTTAATGAAGATATTGCCACAACAGATGCCATGTCAATGTGCAAACAACATTTCCAGGGGAGTTTGAAGCAGACATGCTACAACTAAAGAATATTGGGAAAGACAACAACAAACTTTGGAAAATAGCTAGATGATAAATTGTAAAGGATGAATGACTCCATGCTCAATACTAAAGGCACAGGGTCTGCCAAGTTCTTGGAGACCTCACAGGGAGGTCTCCATCCCAGTTGGAGCCAGTTGTTAGCGATCACAAATGCACTGGCATTTTTTAAAGAATGATTCCTAATATTGCAGGGAACTGTTGATTACCTTCCCGAACTCCAAATGCAGATTTTAAAGAACCATTGGAAAGATTAGGATTTCTAGATGTCAATCGACTATTCAAGCATGTAAAACGGACTCTCCACGACTGAGAAATTTGATTTTTAAAAAATTTGCGCTTTCACCAGCTAACGCGTCTTGAACTTTGCTAGTTAGCTGGTGAAATCTCTGCTTTTCACTAGCTAAGGAGCATATTTTTAGGTAAATAAACTGGTGAAAGCTTGTCACGGCCAGAATGACCGAATTTTTTCCCAGATCGGGATTCTTTGAGTTTGAATGGTTTGAAACTGCTTCAAATGGACAGTTGTTGAATTATCAATTCTGATTCAATGGTTATTTTTTATGGATAAGGGAAAGAAGAGGTGTTTCAATCGATTTTGGTATCTTTTTCAAAGGCAGAAAATTAGGGTTTTTGCACACTTCACCAAATTCAAATTTTATCTTTGGAGGACCAAATCAAACAGCCTTGGGAGGTTAAAACTGCACTTCATCAGCAATCTACTACTCTTAGAGATCATTAGATAGGATATTTTCCTATTTTGTTTTGATTTTCCATTTTTAGTATTCTAGATCCATTTTTATAGGATCTCATCCTACACTTGTTGTA